>JAGDQP010012736.1:0-49525 GCA_022664845.1 Lepisma saccharinum
ATATCTGTATTTAAATATCAGCAACTCATCTTTTATTATAAATTAGTTAATATTTGAAATAATTAATATAATCAAAGTACTTTTGAAATTAGTTCTTAATTTATAAGTAACTTCTTTTATCAATATTATTGTAATAATTATATAAATTCTAAAAGAATATAAAGAATATACACGATATCCTAAGAATCATTCGATTTTGAATTCAATAATGCATTAGTTTTACTGAACTAAGTCAGTTGGTAAGTGAAGATGGTCATTAATTAACATTATTTGGTTTTCTTTAAAAATTTTAAATTATGGTTACTTGTTTTCATTGTTCATTAACAAATTATTCTTAAACTTTAAATTATTTCATAACATAGTAATTCTTTTCTGTCTTGACAAAGTTTCCTTTTCAATAACTTAATCCACATTAATTTCATTAAGTAACTATACTTTGATGAATCTCACACAAATCGAAAGGTTTCTCCTACGTTATAACTGTGTTTTTCACTTTGACATTTCTTTTCTCCTTATACCTAACCCATCTATTACATTGCTTTACCAACCATATAATTCATTGTTTATACCAGGTAACTTACAACTTTTCTGTTTCACGAATTCTGAACCACATGCGTTCTCCCCATAAGTTATCTGCTGTTGACCTCACTAAATTGCTTACTCAAATACCGTGATTCATACGTCTTTTTAATGTTCAGAGGTTTTGATTTTACAATTTTCTTTTGTTTCACCTGTACCTTCTGAAAATTTCTTGTAACCTTTTCCGCATTAACTTTTGGCAAACCAGTCTTCCCAGAAATTACTTGAATATAATCTTTTCCAAATTGATTAGTCAGATATGATGGACTTACTGACAATACCGGAATATTTTGATTGTGACACACCATCGATTGTGAATACATTACTTGATGAGGTTGGTCCATAGGTTGAACAATTTCTAGATTAGCTGACAAAAAGAAATCCAATTTTAAAGGATTCGTTGATAACGGTTGAAGTACTCTTACCTTTTTCTTAAGTTTCCTCGATTTACGATACTCTCTAGTACTCAGATTACTTCCCCTTTTCTTTTTCGTTTTCATTTTGTTTACTAACTTCATCCATTTCCGAAATTTCTTTCAACGCAGAGATCGTTTTGTACCTTTTACCTGATTTACATCTTTTGAACAATTCAAATTTGAAACACTGTTCATTTGCACCATTGGGATTACATCTTCAACATGTTTATTCATTGAATGGTTTCTTTTTAAACTTCCACTTACTGACAATACATCTGCTTGATTACTAACACGTGGTCTTTTCAAAAAATTTCGCCTCTTTTGGCTCCTACTTCCTCTTTTACGATTCATGCTTTTATTAGGTGTGGTAGTATTATCTTCCAGAATGGCACTCTTATCAACCTCAACAATAATTTTGTCCTGACAGATTTTATCACAACTTTCAATTACGGTTTCTTTCGTTATATTTTGTTATGTTACCAAATAGTTCATATTAACTCCTTCTGGTACATCATTAGTTGTTATAACATTGACACTGACTCACTTAACTGACAATCTTGACTTTTACGATCAATTACGATATCCTGTCTCTGGTCTTCACTTGTATTACTAATCTCTGTTAACGCTGGTTTTGTCTTTACAGTACTTGTTTCCAAATTCTGAATCGTTTGTTTCTGGTTTTGTAATTCAGTATTCGCTGTCTCATGTTTCTTCAAACATTCTTTGTTATTAGTTACCATATTTCGTTCAGTTTCGTTGATATTTATTTGCCGAGCATCTAATTTACTTCCACATGCCGTGAAATTCAGTGGACATTGTTCATTAGATTTTTTGTTTCTTTCAATTCCTTGAATTTTTCTAGCGGCTTTTCTTCCCTTTTTCGCTACTCTTCCAGCTCTTTTTGCTTGTCTAATTCTTTCTTTCTCTTTCTTTCTTCTTCCCTTCTCATTACTTCCTCTTTCCGTCTCCTTCTTTCCTCTTCCATACACGACATACTTGCTTGCATTTTATTCATTATTCCACTCAAGTTTTCCAACATCCTGGTTACATCTTGTAAACTCTTCTTTCCTATAGAAACTGTTTCGAATACCTCATTTACAGACGTAAAATTCCTCTGTCTTGTGAGCTACGTTCCTTTCTAAACTTCCTCGATTTTCTTTCTTCGATGTCTCCATCTTCACTATCAGGATCGGAAGATTCTTCATTATATCTATCCTCATTTGTTTTACTTCCTTCAACTCCTTCGCTGTTCATGGCCCCTTGCTTAGACGTCATTATGAAATGTGTGCTGTATTTATATGATGTAACGTCTTTACTTTAAGATACTGAAGAATAACTTTGTAGATACAATATTTTATATTTAAATGATTAACCCTTTTGCTAGCTGAAACGGTAGAGCTTTTACTTCAAATTCTCAAGGCTTCCAGTATGTAGGTTCTTCAAACGAAACTTGGAAGTTGCTGAAGTTGGATCTGATGAAAATAAGAATAGTTTCCGCCAGGTCTACCAGATTGCTCCAGATCAATATGTTTCCGAACATAGAGTGGAGACTACAAAAGCAATCGTAAAAACCTGTAATCTGATAGCTTTAAGATACTATTATACTACTATGCGGCGCTTTGCATCTTCCTTGGAGCAGATAATAGCATTTCTTAGTCAAGAGCAAATTGCCCCGAAAGGAAAACTCGTATATGTAGAAATTTAAGTATTTCATTCTTCATGAATCATAAATAAATCCGATTATATATGTTAATACATAACTGCTTAGCATTACCTAGTAAGACTATTTACATTCCCTGTTACAATAAATTGTTCGATTAGCAAATTTAATTTTTTTTTATACATTCAAAGCTACAAGTTATACTATCAGTTCCCAACAAGAAGAAACTTTTTACTTTTAGTTTTGCACGCCAAACATATCTCCTAAGCATAACTTCTACAATTTTCGTAGTCCTCCATGCAACAAAATGTGCTACCATCTCTTGACATTCCATTGAACTACTTGAATATATATAAAAAAAATTCTTGCCGCGATACATAAAACTTTCTTTCTTCTTGTTTTCTCCGTTAAAACTCACACCGCGTTTAATAACAAGAATTAAATCAAATAATCATAAATTAAGACCAGTTAATTATATAAATTAAATCCTCTTTTTGCAAAATAATGACCTTCAGAACATAACTTGTCAAACAATCACTGGAAGGTATGACTGGAGAGTCATATCACACCATTAATGGCACATGACGCATTAGTTCTAAAGACCTTTTATGTCGGCAAAGTCTTACATTGACTTACAACAATATTTTGTAATTCTGGAACATCAACATAAACTCGTCAATATTCTTAGCCTATCTAGAGATATTTGTCAAAATTGAATATAACACTGCTGCCGAATTTTTAGCCTATCATTTTAACCGCATCCACCATATCACTTTAGCCCCACAGTGCGTCTTAAAATGCAGTGTTCATTTTGAGGTTTTATATTTTGCCGCAGGGTCGATTGTTTTCTAAAGTAAATATACATTATTGTAATGTATGAAATACCTAACCTACAAGACAAAAGGCATATTGCTGGGCGCAGATATAAGAGTGTGACATCATAAATTTTCGGAGCTCAGGTAAAAGTTTTTCGTTAAAAAGAGAGGTGTTAAAAAAAAAATATTTTATGGGAAACTATAGTTTTAGTGCAACAATAAATCTTCTTTGTCAGGTTGGATGACAATAGCATTTGAAACTGCTTTTCACATTTATTTACTATTTATTTAAACATGATTTTTCTGATGTCTCATAATAGCCCCACTAGACTCTATATAATTTCCTTCAAGAAAGAAAGAATTAAAGATATTCTTTTTTAATAATGCGTTTAGTAGCTAAATTTTGACAGATAATTTGCCATAATTATTATGTTTTATTCACAGGTTATTTATCGTATGCCACCCATCACCACCTCCGATGTATGCCATGAAGGATGTTTTTGGGAGGTTTGGCAACTTAATCGATGTTTACATGCTGGGAGGTAAAAATTGTGGATATGCTAAATACGCAAACAAAGAATCAGCGGAGAAGGCGATTGTTGTAAGTATTATGACTCTATATGGTTAACCAGTATGTTTGTGTATGTTGTAGTCTCATTTAGTGTACTTTCGTTCATGGACAGAAAACATCGGTTGGTTCTCTGTTCAAATTAGTTCTCCTAAGTACAGCACGTAGTGTCGGTTAGTCCAACGATATATTGGTTTGAGATGTCTTTGATTGGTCATTAACAAGTAGTAGCAATACATTTTTTTTAAAAATTCTATTTTCACAATTTACACAGTATGTCAGATAGAGATCTTCCCCACTTTTAGCATTTTCAAGATCAATAATTGGTTGATATAATTAGCCAAACTACTTTAATAAAGCGCTGGTAGTAAGAAGAAATTTTTGTAGAAGTACGATACGATTTTGTATAAATAATGAAACGACTTCATGTTTATTCGAACTAAAAAGGAGGCGACGTCCATCATAGTGACAATTTATCTGTTCGACAGTTTGATGTTAAAATTACAGTGCAATAACAATACAACCGATATTCTCATTGATATTGATGTATTCTGGTTCTTTTTACTTAGTTCATATTTCTCAGCCTTATTTCATAATTAACTGAATTTACGTTTGGCAATTGCGTTGATGACCAAGAATGAATGTATTTGTAAAAGTATGTAAATACAGATGAGAAATTAGTAAATCGATTCATTGGACAGGCGTAAGCCATAGTGCAGTTACCGCCCATACAGTTAATTTTCAAATCATAATTGTTCTTGGTTCGGCAAAACCACGTGATAATTGGAGAAATATATCTCACTTTCGAATTAGTACCAGGTTGCGTCAAATGTCCTGAGACACGTGGAGTATAAAAATAAAACACACACATTCCAGAACATGGAAATATAATTCATTGTGTTCTATGACCTGAACCCATCTTTGGGCAAGAAGAGAAATCTGGTGATGATATCATGTCGTACTTTTAGAATCAAAACTCTTGACTTGTTTTTAATAGACTGGTACTCTGTAAAGCTCCTGCCGCAAAGGAACAGGGAGAGGGATCAAAACACTCCATAATCAGACTGCGAATATCCGAACTATATCCCGGATGAGGTAGCAACTCAGTGTCCTGTATTTTCCTCAGTTTTTGTTGGGTTTTCTTAGACCAGTGTGCGGGATCGCTGTCGTGTTGTACTAACACTTGTTTCCAATTCACCAAAGCAGGACAACGCACCTTCATATCATCATATATTTTTTGTAATCGTCTAGAATAGACCTCAGCATTTTTTGCTTGGCCTTCAGGAATCAATTCAAAGAGTAAAACACCATCAATATTCCACACCTTTTACCCAAACCTGTCTTCTCTCACTGTAGTCCGACCTCCTGCCCTGCAGCTACCCACTGGTTCCTGCTATCTAGCGTACGAAGATGACCCACCTTTCATCTACAGTGACAATCCGATTCCATAATCGGTCATCTAAATGATTCTGAAAGAGCTCCTAACAGTTCTCCTTTCGTCTTTGCTCCCGTTTGTGGGTTCTTGTCGTGATCGTTTCGAGGAAAACCCTAGCTGCGGAGGTGACTAATTTGTAGTGTACGGGGACCAGGGAAGGTCTGTTGACAGTTGTCGGGTACATGCATTCGGCTGGTTCTGCATGGCTGTGCGTAGACACACTTATTGATTGATGATGGATGGTCTTCCCGAACGGTCCTTGTCTCTCAAACGGGTATCCCCTTCCTTGAAACATGAAACCATCGGCTAACTTTCAACTTACTGATACTATTCCTGTGCAAATTTCGCGTATAGTAAGTAGCTCTAACAGAGGAGTTTTTTTTTTTTTTTCAAATGAAACTAACTAACCCTCGAAGTGCAATTTCATAGTTAGAGGAGATGAACCTGTAATAGTCCAGGAAATCTAGAGCAATTATACCCTCAACCTAGGCAAAATTGTAATAGAAGCTTTTTAAACTGTTTTTGATTTAGAAATCATTACTGAATAAACTATTCAAAATCCGACAAAATTGGACCACGGGAACACCCCCCAAAATGGTTTTCAAAATGGCGGACCGTGGTTCAAAACGCTTTGGGTGTATCTTGCATTATTTTTCTGTATCTCGCGTTCGTATCATCCGATTTTGATGATTGTTGTTTTTTAATAAAAGGTAATTTTACGTACTATATTTTTGTTTATGAGCATTGTTATCATATCTCGTACAGTTTCTTATGAAAAACAAGGTTTATTTTTAAAAATAATAATTTTTTGCATGTATACCTTAAATAATAGCCTCTATCTCGGTTCCCTGTAATCGGATTTACATGAAACTTCTTTTAAATAAAAGCCCCATATAAATGCTACATTTTTAATAAGAACACTTTACTTCTATCTTCCACCGTTTCTAAGATAAAAGGCATTAATTTACAGTCAACGCATTTTTTCTCTTTAAATGGTATTATCAATTACTGCTTTTTTCTTGTTCAGATCTATTTTTTACATTTTATGTATTGATTAAATCATTTTATAAGTTCAATAATTCAATAATGATATTATACTACACTGTGTTCCATGTGTGTGAGAATATTTACAATATAATTCTTCATTACCCAAATTAAAAAAAAAAAACTTCGTATAACTTCTTCTTTGTATGAAAAACGTAAAATTTCTAAACTCACTTTTTGTTATACCCAATAATGTTTTAAATAAATCTATATGTATTAACACTACACTACATCAAATATTTTTCACGTAATAATGAATAACAGCGTTCACCTATCAACTTCTCAAGTAAGTTAAAAGTTACTTCAAATTATGTATGTTTGCTTTAATAAATTGAAGTTTCAATAGAAACACTTTAATATGAATCGTATTCATTATCAGCAGCAGTTTCATTGTTATCATCCACTGACTTGGCAGTCTCCACAGGCAGCTGAACATGACAATCCATTACGCTTGCATCCACATCGAAAATAGCGCATTTACTCTTACAAGAACAGCGTATCATGTTAAGTAGATGCGCTGGAGCTGGTGGCATATCACAAAGTATGGGGTAGTAGGAATTATTCTTTACATACCAACCCCACTCTTCAGTCTTCATTTTCTTGTCTGTAGATTTCCAGATTCTTATTTGAAAGTACGTACGAAAGCTGTGGTACTTTGTAGACGAATTAGTAGGTGGTAAACGTTCAGGTATGATGTAGCTGCAGCTACCTTCTCAAGTAGCATTCGATGGCGTAGTACATTTGTGTATTCCAATGACCTGCCGTCATATAACAGAAGCATTACTTTTCTTCCAGCAGCCTCAATTTCAGACTGTTGACAAGAGTCAGAACAAAATACTCTTGCAACTGAATGGAGTTCACTATTCTTCACCAGCTTATTAAATGCTGAGGACTTTCCAATTGAAAACAAAATCGGGATGTTGTGTCACAGCCTGTGAAAGCATGCACAAATATAAGAAATTTGCAGGTATCATCACCCAGTAATGATTTAATGAGGAGAATATCATACACAGGATTGGGAGATTGTCCCCGTCTTACATCACTGCGATAGTATAATTTGAAACCAGTATAATTTGCATGATACAGAAGCAGAATAAGCAAGTCAGTATCTTCCCCAATTACTGTTGTATTTCCTTTTTCAGATGATGAGAGTGCAGCACGAACTATATCCACATCAGCATTTCCAATTGCATTATGCACAGTACATCCACGGTCCTTTAACATCTTAGTTGTGAGGGAAATCATAGCTTGTTTGTTCTTTGCATTACTCAAGAACTGGTCTTTCTTGCCAACAAACTTCATGTGAGGAATGAAATTAATATCCCTACTGGTCTTGGTTCAGCGTCTTCTGTGAGCCATATCCTTGATCGTTGGAGAATCACTATAACCATCAAAAACGACGATAGCTTTCCCATATGTTTTCAGGGTGAAATCTGCATAAGAAGTTGCAATGTTTTCATATGTTTCATTGTTAGGCCATGAAAGGCGATGTAGGAGATATCCACCATCCAATACATACTGTTCTGTAAACTGAGTGTCTTCAGCTTCTTCCATGTGTACCTTTTTTATATATTTCAGTATTGCATGAGCTAGCTGAGACTTATCAGCTTTCCTTAATATACACCGAGATTCAAATAAGGCAGGAGGATAAGAACGAAGTTCATAACATATAACATCTTCAAGATTCATGTCCCCACCAGTAGCAACAGGCATCATTCTCTGAAAGAGAAGTTCTGCATCTATTTGTATATCATCATTGACTCGACTCGCAACAGCAGCATCAGATCCTAGAGTTTTCACTTTGTCGGATCTTTTCCCAGAATATTTGAGTACATCATTTGAGTACCCATCGTCTTTTGAACAATGTGTGTGCCGATGGAATGCAGTTCATCAACATTTACTCCAGGATCAGTTATTACATCTGTAACAATGTTATAAAGATCTGGGCCAGAGTTGAATGGGGATATTGATTCTAGTCGTTCAACAACTTTCTTAATATCATTACTATCCCTCATTTGTTTGCTTTCCCTCATTTCTTTGTGTTGTTCACTGCTTTCCAACAAAATTTAGTGTATTCCTGCATTGCTAAGTTATAAGTAGAACACACAGGTATAGAAAATAGCCATGTTGCTCTCTGAATATCTGTAAACCCACTTCCTCGTGTCAAGCCTCCTCTACTTTTCAGGGAACGCGTTAATACTTGCTCTATCACCAGATCTAAACCTAGTCCAGCCCATACCCTGCCACTTCTTCTTGTCACAAACTTGTCTTCTAGAAACATTTTGTGAACAACTGGATTTTCAGACGGAAAACTAAACATTTTCTGCAAGTACAGATATAATGATTTGAAGTAATTTAGGTGTCCAGCTGCTGCAACTATTGGGAGAATCTTCATCATTGATTGTAAATGTAAATCCCATGAACCAGTCCTATCTGCAGTTATTAAGTTATGCAACATTGATCATTTGCTGATACTTTAGCCAAAGTTTACTTGTTCTGGAAGAAGATTGAAGGTGAGTTTTCTTCTCCTCCTCCAAAGAAGTACTGATTTGAGATAATGCATGAGACAGCTCCATATCCTTAACATGTTGTGTACTATTTATGACATTATCAAGTAAGTTACAAGCTTCCTTAACTAGATGATGAGGGGATCCATCTTAATTGCGAGGGAAAACGTCTGAAACCAGTAAGGTACTAAGAGCTGCATCTACTATCATATGACCTCGTATTGCTCGAGAAACAGCTTTTCCAGACATCATATGTAACACAGCGTTTGGTCCATAGATTTCTTGAAGTACTTCAGACAATGCTGAACCATTCATCAGAGTGCCAATTGAACCCAAAAGATTGATCAGAGTATGAAATGTTCCGAGCATTAAAACAATATCTTGGAGGTCTCTTTGCTCATGTATGATTTGGGAAGCTTTCCAAAATAAAGGCTGATCAAAAGTAATGATACATGGGATGTTTTGATCATGTGCTAACTTATTCAGATACTGCAATGTTGAGAGTATACATGTTATGTCACTAGCTGCCATATCAATGATAGGAAGAAATGTGATTGATGCCACACTTGGATGTGGAGCATTTGCTCCACTATGAATTAATTGCTTGCATAGCTCCTGACCAACTTGGACCTGATCTTTCTGCTGCACAGATCTGCCACAAGAGATTTAACCTACTTATAGAGGCAGTGAGCAGTACTGGAAATTTGCTGAATGAAATCTCCTTGAGTATGCTTCTTGAATGTCTGTATTCTACAATGTCAACTGCAGCAATATTCTTGATATCACTTTCAGCAACCTTACGGCGATGAATAATTGGATAGATCTTGTTCTTTGGGGTTGTAGCAGCAAGACACACCCGTTCCATGAAAGGTGTTCCTCCCATCCAAAGTACAAACATTGTGGTCAACATTATCAGCTGCTAGAAGAACTGCAGTGTTCTTGGCAGTATACAAAGAGACATGGCTGGATACTGCAGCATTTCTTTCAAATCTAATTACTTCTGAATAGGATGAGCAATAACCAAGATTGTGAGGCAAATCAACAAGATACCTTGACCTAAAGTTGTGGTGCAGCTGGATAGCTAATCCAATCTGTAGTGGACATAGTAATACTCTAGGACGGATGCCTTGCATAATGCTTTGACCAATCGCGCCAATTTTTATAGATGGATCCTTTCCCACAAATAATTTTGACAATAATAATTTCAAACTCTTAGGAATGTATTCCAAAGTACTTTCTTCAGTAAGGTCATCTGGAGATGGGTACACATTCACATTAGGAAAGTTTAGAGATTTGACCTCACTTCTGATAATTTTGGCTGCTGCTTCTATTAAGTAAATCTTTTGCAGTTCAAATCACATTCTTTTGACTTTTGGTGATAACTCTGAAGAATTTCATTGACTGTATCAAGTAATGTAACCACATCTGCCTTTCCACTTTCACCTGAAATGATAATTTTCTCTCCATAATGCTCCAAAAGTTTCCTCTTCATATGTCTACGATCATAGGCACAGCTTTGACTCCTTTCAAGATATTCTTCCATTTTTGAAATCAGGTCTCCAATCAGCAGTTGTTCTTCATAATTATTTTCCAAGTAAGAACAGGTCTGAAGGAATGCAAGGTACTGTTCTTCATTACTTGGTCGACCTTTCTTTAAGTACTTGTTGGAGGAAGAGTATTCATGAGGAATGTTCGTACCAGTTCGAAAATTGACAGTGCAAGAGTTATGGTAGACAGTCTGCTGTATGAAGGTCACCAAGATAATACTCTAATCGTCCTCGTACCTTAAATGACAATTCATCACAACGATTTTCACATAATTTTTTTATGCATTCAACATTCTGAAGTTCGTACTTTCACATGCTCTGATTTAGGTTTATGTTTAGAAGAAAAGTCCACAAATGTATCACAAAACAAGCAGTGAGTGGCACTGCGAATTGGGTCTTCATTTAAACGTGCACTTTTTCTTGGTTTTGTTTCATCACTAGTGTGCCGTTTCTTCACATCAGTGTCCTTTGTATCTATAAATCGTTTGCGACATGAAACATGGACAGTAATACCAGGAACTGCAACCACATCACTTCCACGCCTGTGGCTTGCTTCATTTATACCATCTGCTCCTTTCTGTTTAATTTTAACTACCTCTTGTCGACTGTCCAATTTATCCTTATAAATCACACAATATTCAGACATCTCCATGCTTAAATGTGAAATTTAATCTGAAAAAAAAAAGAAAAAAAAAAAGAAATTATAAATTAAAACTTTCAAAAAATATAAAAACTTGTAAACAAAAATTAATGACATAAACAATAATTCAAGAAAACATGCAACTAAAATAGACTAACATTATTCAGAAATATATTAGATTCCGAACAAATTTTCTGCTATTTTAAAATTATTTTTGCGAGGGTTGTTATGGTTGCTTTTTAAAAAAATGATTTTGAGTATGCTATTCAGTACTGATTTAAAAACATTCTGTAGTTATATATTTTTAGTCAGGGTGGAAGGGGGATTTCTTCAAAATCGAAGAATTTTCTTCCCTTTCTAATTTTTGTTTTATTATAATCGGATTCAAGAAACAGGAAAAAAAGAAGTAAATTAAAAATATTCAGTATATCCATTTCTTTCCATTTCTGTTGGTCAAGTATTTGATAGATAGTGCAAATTGAATGTCTTCGCGGTTTATGATATAAACAGAGTAATTCAGTAAGTCCGTATCAGGCCTACAACTCGGTAAGTAGTTGACGTACAGCTTTGAAAAGAAGTGGGATAAGAAAAGTTCATATGCAGAATTGAATTATGATACTTGAGATAGGTCAGTGGTGTCGAGAAAAATCTTCTGCCGGGGAGAGGGGACTCCAAAATTTAAAATAGAAAGTAGAGGAAGCTTTTTTTTTTTTAATTGGAACGGACATTGAAAACGAAACAACTTTTAGAGAAAACACTTGTTGATATTTTCGCGGTTTGGCTGTTACGATACTTCATTTTGATGTGAGCAATATTATGTTAGCAACTACGGCGAGCGTCAATAGCTCACAAACAATTAAATGTAGATCATTAAAACAAAAGTGCCTTGCCATATTTTCTATACGCAGTCTTAACCTGCGAGACTGCTGTTGGAGATACACTGAGTAGGCGAGCAGCTTTCCTTACGGATGCTCGTGCAAACTTGGCTCCTACCCATTTGACCACGTTGGAAGTCGGACAAGTCCTGCATTTCACTACCTGCGTGCACTACTGACAACTGCCTGGACCTAGCCTTTAACAAACAAGAGGCGCAAACCGTGTAACGTCAGTGTTCCCAAGATGGAAACACAACTCCTCGTGGTGTCGCGGTAGCTTAGTGGTAGAGCGCTCACCTCTGGTGCATGGGGTCTTCAGTTCGATCCCGACTTTTGCCATGTGGGTTTTGTGGTGGACAAACCGCGTGCGTGGGATTTCTCGGGGTTCTCCCGTTTCCTCCTACTTTCTTCATTCCACCAATCTTCCATTATCATCAATTCGACCTGAGTCAGAGTTGTCTAAAGGCACTAAACAAAATTTAAAAAGTAAGTTCAAGAAACAACTCGTTGTTTACTACGGCTGTTCGTATTTTGTCCCGATACCTGTAGCTCCTTAATGGTAGATAATATCAAAACACGTTTACTATAAAAGTTGGTTAGAATTGAGTAACAGTTCCAACAAAATAAAATTTACTCTATGACTGACGGAACTCGCAAGTTTATCGCCGTAGTAACAAATGTTCGCCTTCCAACCACGATGGAATATAATCTTAGTTTTTCCCCAGTCGAGCTACATGGCCAAGTTCATTATTCTTGCAACATGGGGTGAGTCGTACAGTTCGTGAAGTTCTTCATTATGACATCTATATCTTATTTTCAAAGACACGTAATTTATGTATCTGCTAGGGTCATACTCCAACTTTCGCAACAGTAAAGTATTGCCGGCAGATTAACCGTTCTGTATATTTTCAATTTTAATTTTCTGGATATTAATCGCGAGGTTAGAATTTAATTTTTTAAGGCCTTAAGGCAACTTTGGCTCAGGCCGGATGGATGCTGATAGAATGAATTGGTGGACTGAAGAAAGTGGGAGGAAACTGGAGAACCCCGAGAAAACCCACGTACACGGTGTTTGTCCACCACAAAGCCCACATGACATGAGCAGGGGTCGATCCAACGACCCGTAGCACCACAGGTGAACTCTCTACCAATTGAACCACCGAGGCCCTCGCGAGGTTAGAAGTTACTGGACTGGAAAAGTGATGGGATTGAAACAAATGTCATTGCGTATTATTTATAGGTTTCACTATACTAAGAACTGAGAGAAGTTGGAAAATTTATCGTGCAAAACGTGGGAAAACTCTGGGAATTTCAAGTCAGAAAATTAGTAGACACCAGATTTGTTTTCTCTACGTTTACTTGTAGACCTATTTCATCGCAAGCTTCCACTAAGACCTCGGTGTTACTCTGCAGTCCCCTATTAAATCGACATCATCCGCGTACACGAACAGTTGATTTAAGGCACTCAGTGTTAGCCCCTTTTTGTCCTCTCTTATTTTTAGAATTCTAACTAAAAGTTAAGGAGTAGTGGCTACATCACTTTATTTCAGTCCGCTGCGAATCTCGAAAACTATCCGACATATGACTACCTATTTGGACTCTGCATATGGGGTTGCTGACACACATCCTCACTAGCTGAACAAGTATTTACTGAACTCTAAATCGTAACAGGATACTGTACAACGTTACCCTTTTGATAGAATCATATGATTTTTCAAATCAGTGAGTAGCTGGTGAACAGTCCCATTGTATTCCCATTTCTTCGCTAAAATATGTTTTAAGGCGAAAATCTGGTTCAACGTGGATCTATTTCTTCTAAATCTTCATTGGTAATCTTCAGTTATTTCATCTACGTATACGCTTAGGCGAGTTAGCAGTATTACTCAGTACTTTGTAACATATTGAGAGTAACGAGATTCCGCGGTAATTATTGCAGCCCGATTTATCGCCTTTTTCATAAACCGAAACTATTATTGAGGTTTTCCATTTCTTTGGAAGATCCTCCTTTCTCCATATAGAACTTATCAATTTATGCAGCTCCTTGATTAGTGCCGATCCTCCCGCTTTAATTCGGCATGAATATTCTCAGTTACTGGATATTTTTAATTTATTTTTCAATTTCTTTATCGACATTTCGACCGCGATCTCTATAGGTTGGGATATCCACAGTTCTGCGGTATAGATTTTAAATTCCTCTGTTTGTTTTGCGTTGTGTACATTAAGAAGTTTGTCGAAATAACTTTTCCACACATCGATAATTTTAGTCGGATTCGCCTGAAGATCTCCATGTTCGTATCTAATCATCCCTAACTTCAGCTTGTAATTTTTCTTAACGAGTTTACCCCCATTGTATAGATCTCGTATGTTATTTGTCTTCCAGTTTTCCTTTCTCCTGAATCTTCTGCATTAGTTACGTTTCGCGTTACCGTAGTGGTTCGTATTTGCATAGCTTTTGTTACTTAGCCATCGTTGTCTTGCTTGTTTTCGCTCCTCATGAAGCTTAATGCATTCTTAATCAAAGCAAGGGTTGTTTTTCTGCTGTTTTATCTTATTTAAATGTTCCTTCGCTGAGCCCTTAACTGTATCACGAATTGCGTCTCACATCCTACTTATATCGATTTCATTATTAATGTCATATTTATTATTACTCTAGTCAGCTAAGATTTCGAACCTATTTGAGATTTCGAGTCCGTAATGCGCTTTTACGCTCTGATTATCGAATCGTTTAACTTCGAATTTCAGATCTTTTGATCATTTGCTTTCTCTGTTCGCGATTCATAACTTCTCTCTCCCTTTTGTTATCACTAACTGGTGGTCAGTGTTACCTTCCGCTCCTTCGTAAGACCTGACTTCCATTATGTTGGTGTGTCTTCGTCTATCTACTAATACGTTGTAATAAAAAAATTGATTCTTGGTAATACAATAATATCGAATACAAAAAAATAATAAAATAATGTTTCGTTGTTGTTGTAGATTCTTATTTAATGTTTAGATTGCCAGCCAGCTCATATATTCTCATTCGATTGCATCTCAGGGTATCTGCCACCAGAAATCGTAGATTTCGCTGTGAAGATAAGAAGCAAAGATCGTTCCTCTAATCTTATCCCGAAGAGAAGTAATTTTAACTGCTCCAACTCTGTATCGATTTATCTCCTGTTGAATACAGTGGAGACTACTTTCCATTACATACGTAAAATCTCTTGTCAGGATAAACAAGTCAGCGGATCAAAGTCAATAGAGCCTTGCGGCGTTGCAACTATGACCATGATGCTTAATATGCAGTAAAATAAAAAATTAGTTGAGCTCGAAAGTGAGGAACAAATTGTGGAACTTTCAAATACACCAACCATTATTGTTTCAGTCCATTAAAAACATTACTTTCAGTAATATGTAAACTTCAAACTTAATTTTTTTCCATAAAACTAATAGAAGCTTTCCTTTTCATTTATAACAGACGCATTATAATATTAAATCGAATTAAATATCACAATCATAACTCCAAATACTAAATTTTATTCTTTTAATAAATAAATTCCAATCATCCCGGTCCTCTATTTCATTGTCGTAAACTACATAGACATATCTGGTGTAGTAAAAAGTAATCCATTATTTTTGCATGACATTGAAGGCTTGACTTACCATAGTTAGAATGATCCGATTTAGGTCACATATGCGCCGTTTTGTTCGATAACGTGTTGCCATTTGGAAGGTAATATCATGATGCCTCTCTCATAGAAACCCTTGTCCCTATTGGCAAAAAATTGAGACAGTCGATTTTCACAAGCCTCTCTCGAAGCGAATTTTTCACCAGCAAACGTGTTCGCCATGGACAGGAACAGATGGTAATCACTCGGTGCCAGGTCCGGACTATAAGGTGGATGCATAAGAACCTCCCAACCAAGCTCCCGGAGTTTCTGGCGAGTCACTATCGATGTGTGTGGCCTGGCGTTGTCCTGGTGGAACACAATGCCTCTCCTATTGACCAAAGCTGGCCGCTTCTGGGCGATTGCTGCCTTCAGACGGTCCAGTTGTTGACAGTATAGTTCCGAGTTAAGGGTTTGGCTGTAGGGGAGCAGCTCATAGTAGATAATTCCCTGCCAATCCCACCAAACACACAGCAAAACCTTCCTGGCCGTCAATCCTGGTTTGGGCACCGTTTGCGCCGGCGCACCGCGCTTCGACCACGACCGTTTTCGCGTGACGTTGTCGTAAGTGATCCACTTTTCATCACCAGTCACCAACCGCTTCAGAAATGGGTCGCTTTTGTTGCGATTCAGCAGCGATTCGCAGATGGAAATTCGGTCCATGAGGTTTTTTTTGCGTTAACTCGTGTGGCACCCATACATCAAGCTTCTTTGTGTATCCAGCCTTATGCAAATGGTTCCACACGGTTTTCTGTGCAATGTTTAGCTCTTGGGCAATCGAAACAGTGCTTACATGACGGTCGGACGCGACAATGTCCATGATTTTATCGACATTTTCGACACTTGGCCTTCCAGTGCGTGGTACATCTTTGACATCAAAATTACCGGCACGGAATCGACGAAACCAAA
This sequence comes from Lepisma saccharinum, assembly GCA_022664845.1. Taxonomy (NCBI): domain Eukaryota; kingdom Metazoa; phylum Arthropoda; class Insecta; order Zygentoma; family Lepismatidae; genus Lepisma; species Lepisma saccharinum. The sequence goes on from JAGDQP010012736.1 coordinate 16,640, forward strand.
ATTGCGCGTGATTGGCTGTTACAGTATCAGGACCATAAACACTATTCACATTTGCAGCCGCCTAACTTGCGTTTTCGCCTTTATCGAAGAAAAACTGTAAAATATAGCGTATTTTCTCTTTGCTAGTGTCCATTTCGACGCGCGCTCACACAACACTGAGTCAACTCATCACAACTATCTGAACAGTGTTTGTAGTACGCAATCTCATCGTTTGAACGCCATCTCGTTGAACCCGATCGGATTTATACAACGCGAGATACAGATCACTGAAGCCATCTATTGGCAAAATAATGTATTACTTTTTACTACACCAGATATATCTCTTTTCATACCGTTTAGTTCCGATATTCCAAAAACAAGATAAATATTAATCGCAGTAAATTACCACCCATAAAATTTATTTTATCTTATTATCACAGTAAAAACTTGAACAATAGTAATAATTTTAAACATATTTCAAATTCAAATTAATTTATAAAATAATCAACAATATAAACATTCAGTTATTAAATCAAAGATGATTTATCCAATATTCAGTTCATTTCATCCGATATCCATATGTCCATATCAACGTGATTCTGATTGAGAGTGTTTCCTTGAGAGTTTTGTCATCCGGAGATATCCTTGTGTATTTGTTTATGTTTTTGTGTTGAAAGTAGGTGCCCTTTACTAGTAGATTTTTTAATAACAAAATAAAAATTGATGTTAATTCCTTTTTCATAAAGACTTTGTAAGGTAGGTGTTGAAAAAATACACAGAAAAATTGACCGCTGGCGTGACAAGGAATTAAATCCCAATCTCCCAGTTTCTAGTCACTGCAGAAACATTCTTCACGCTTCAACTCTCTCCCAGCTAATCACCACTGGAGTTGAAATCAATCCACTCTACCACATACGATATACCACATACCTCATCAAATTAAAATTTGTTCTTACCTTGTATTTAAGATTTTCAAGATGTACCCCATACAAATCGTGTATGTCTTTATTGCTCTGCAATTCTGCATGTACTTTATTATAATACACTTTTTGTTCCATTGTTGTATGTTCAGTAGTTTTTGAATTATCGATGAACGTAGCCGCCAACATAACAATGGTCACATCAAAATTAGCTATCGTAACAGTCAAACCGTACGCAATATCAACAAGTGTGTCGTTTTCAATATCTACCTAGAGAGAGAGAACGAACGAACGAACGCACACTTGCTTGCTTGCTTGCTGAATTGAAAAGACTAAACATTAAACAGTAGATCTGCATAAATGGAGGTACTTGATAGTTTATAATGAACAAGAAAGCAATATTGTGACCATGGTAACTTCTATTCTGAATCTTGAGACTAGGATAAAAAGTAAGCTTGAGAATATAGACACTGAAGTTCTTAAAGGACGAGCGAATAAAATCTTTCAATTACCATACGTAACCGACCCACCGGTAAACTCGGCAACCTTTGAAAAGTGTAATCTAAATTCCATCGCCGCGGGATTATTTTCAGAGATATATCAACGTCTAAGTGATGATATAATAATATAAAAAAGTATCGAGTTCTTTATTTGCGGTTTCGAAGTATCGAGAACCCATCTCTAGTATTTTATATTTAAAAGATTATTTTTGATGGCAGTTGCTGTGACATTAGTAGCATTTAGACGGTGTCAGGCAAGTAGCTTCAGGGGTTCTAGTAAATTTTGAGAGAACAAATACTGTGTTCATCAGACATCACGTTTACATTCACACAGGTTCCTGAACGGTTGTCAGTCATTTAAAGTGCACGGTCTAGTTAATTGTTGCTACATAGACGAATTTAATCAGTGTAGCTGTAAAAAGGGAAGTTAGCAAATGCCTATACAGCTGAGGCGTACGGATAAATGCCTTGACTGGTATAAAGTTTTTATGGAAGACCATTACAAAGTAAGAGCATATATTTGCATATGATGAGCATGCTTTGAAGGAAATCAGTAATAATATTTATTGACCATAATTTTGTTCTATTCATTTAACTTACATCGGAGTGACAAGAACTTACGAACCGTGAAACTATTAGAGTTTGTGAGATCAATTGTATTCCAAGCAGCGATATTGCAGCCAAATCCATTTGGAAAACCCAACTGTGGTGAATGAATTACACAAGCTGTTGAGCAACAGCTAGCTACCAGCTCCTATCGCTTGTCAAGTTGACCTTGGCTCATCTTGAAACTTCATCAACCATCATTTTTTTAAATTATAATGTTTAAACTGGCAGTTCCTTAATAATATATATATATATATATATAAAAATATATAAATAAATAAATAAATAAAACTGACAGGTACTATAGCTACATAGCTACAGTCAAATTCGAAAATAAATTACGCGAGACATTCAGTTTTAAAAAAGGCATAAAGCAAGGCAACCGATTTTCCACAGCCTTATTCATACCAACATTTTATAGTGGAGTTGAGAGAATTGACGAAAGAGCAAAAACATTGTTAAATTTTTACCAAAAAGTGAAATTTACTCATAATGCGGATTGTTTAATAATAATAATAATGACTAAACTAAAACGAGAATAATGGAGGTGTTTTAGGAGCTGCAGAAAAAGACGAACAAAATAGGACAGAGTAAATGAACTAAAGAGAAAATATGTGGTTATGTCACGTGTAGAAGAGAGAAGACAACCAAGAAACTTACAAGTAGAAGACAAAACATTTGAAGGTATAACAAGTTTTAGATATTTGGAAAACGTAATCGATTGTGGAAATAAAGGAGATAGTTGTATGAAAGAAAGATTACAAGCAGGAAGCAAGGCATATTTGGCATATGTGCGGATGCTCAGGACTAACTCAGCATCGAGACAACTAAACTTCAGATTTACCACACGTTAACAATAGTTAATTATGGAGCAGAGACCTTGACTTACAAGGACGATAGAGAATATGTTGAGAAGCTTCGAAAAGAAAGTGCTAAGGAAAATTTACCGACCTGTACTGGAAGATGGACAATGATGTAATAGATAGAATATTAAAAAGAAATTATTTAGTACAGCACGTAAAATCTAAACAGATATAGTGGCTAGGGTACGTAGAATGAATGAATGATCAAACAGTCACGAAAAATATGCTGGAAAGGAGAGTATATAAGAAGAAAAGAAGAGGAAGTCCTAAACAAAGATAGACACATAAAGTATTCGAAGACCTGTATAGGATGAAAATGAAAGAATGGACATAGATAGAGAAGAGAGATATATGACGGTTGATAGTGGAGGAAGCTAAGGCTCATACCGGGCTATAATGCCGATTGGTAGGTAAGGTAAACGCACCAGTAATGGACAGTTGAAGAGAAAAGTTGTAAAATAAGATTTTCCTAAGGGAGGTAATCATTTCGTCTACGTAGGAAAATCTGAAATAGAATGTTGTGATGCCACTGAATATTATTCGCTCGTCATTGGTTTTATCTAGTATTTCTGACATGATGTTGAAGTTAGGTCCATCCATGGTTGCACCTCCTCTTCCATACATTCTGTTAAGCAAGTGATTAAGGCAAGAGCTTTCGTTTTTTATTCATGAAATTACAATAATGATTACTTTTGTTGTTCTGCACTATTATCCATTACGAGATGTCTCGGTTTCGAATATTTAAATGACCAGACCAATTATAACTTTTATCTGTTATGCAAAGCAGGGGGTATCCATTATCGGCACGGCAAAGTCAGTTTTTGTCCAGTTATGGACACTCACTATTCATTACTGAGTTGAAATCAAAATTCTTGATTGATTGAGTTGTTATTAACGTCCTAAGCGAGCTGATGAGCCTCTAAGGACGAGACTTAAGGTTTCGGTAAAATGGGCTCTGAACCACTCCGTTCAACAACTGTCAGGGGAAATTGAACTTATGAACACGCGCGCAGAAAATGAGCGCTCTAAACTCTCCGCAGCTTCGAGGGCGAAATCATAATTTTGTTAGTTGTTTTATTTCAACTTGGGAAAGATTATTTACTCTTCATGACCATAAGTTCGCCAGGATATTTCTAGTCCCATTTTTTCAATGATGGACGCGAGGATGCCCATTAATGAAATGATTTGTTTTAATATTGGACACTATTCATGGCAAGTTAGAATTTGCATTTTTATGACCACAAGGAATCTGGCTCAGACCGGGATAGGATAGGGAAAGGAAGCGGGAAGGAGTCGGACAGGTCTAAGTTGAAGGTGCCATTAGGACATTTATCTGTTATGACTGAGGTAAAATAATAATAATAATAATAATAAAAATAAAAAAAACGTTAAAACCTCAGTAAGGATGGTCGATAGCAGTTTTCGAATCCAGGACCTTCGGAATGATCACTCAGTGAAATTCCATGAAACGATCAGATAATCGAAGAACAGCATTAAACATACAATCGTGTTTACTACTTATATTCGAAACATCAGCAATGATTATTTAAATTATTTTGAGTTACACAGTATGTCCATTACTGGAACATCCAGGTTTTTCCCTGTCCATCACTGGTACAAAAACAATGTGAGACAAAAAAAAAAAAAAAAGATTTGCTCTCAAAAGGTGCATGTTGATGAAAGTAATGGGTAGAAATCATTAGAAGAAATTATGGAGAACGTGTAACATTCTCATTTGGTCAATACATTTAAACTATATTTGAGTTAAAAATTATAACGATGAAAAGTGTCCTTAAAATGTCTATTACTGATGCGTTACCTTATATTTTCATTGTAAAATCGAACATACAGCTTCTAAAGACGGGTCCTACTATTTCCATGGGATCTAACCGCACATCTGCAAAGTTCAGTATGAGATGCCACTGAAGATCCTCTTCCAAACACTAAGACGTTGTCACCACTTAGTATTACGAAGCACATAGCATGGCTCACGAATTAAATTCAAGGTAAGAAGTTTTATTGCAAGGACTTTTATTGTAAAAGTCTTCGGAAATATAATTTCAGTAAATATGACTGTTCTAAACATTGGAAAACGTATTCGATTTCACCGTGTTCATTCGAAAACAATTATAAAATGTTTTTTTTTTTTTGGGGGGGGGTAATATTCGTCTCTTACACTACAATGTCGTTATTCACAAGAAAGTTATATTTTCTGTTTTTGTTTTTTTTATGCATCAGGCTTTGCACGGACAAGAAATATGTGGAGCTCGATTAAAAGTGATGCCAGCTGATCCCCATGATAAGGCAGATTCAGGAAGGAAAAGATTGAAAACCGATGATGAGTGAAGTAAGTAAGACAATGAAGCAAGTAATAGATGTAGACTATTTCAATCCGGGGTGGCCACTCTTCTGGAAAACCGGAAAAAAAAGTCTTGTAAAATTCAGGGAATTTTGAGAAAAACCTGGAATTTCTGCTTGGATGAAAATATAAATGCTTCCTAGCCATTTATGCAGAAAAAAAAAAAAACTTATGCAATGATTATTATCAGTATTATACAGGTAGTTTTATACTTGTGCTGTGAAATTATTGCATTACTTGTGCTGTTTTGCATGAAAGACGTGTGCTTTTTTTTATTCGTCACATCGAATTCTTTAAACTTATAGCAGTGTATTTCCGCGCTACTTAAATTACTTTTTTTCGTTTAATTCGGGTTTCATGTAATGTAAACATGCATATAGAAGTAGCCTACTGTATTTTTTGATACGCTATGGTGATGTTTGCTGTAATGGTGTAGGTAGGCCCTTTATTTTACTTGCTACAAGCGCAAGGTAAGAGTCCACCCTAGATAACTTGTGCTGTATATTGTGCTAGCAGCTTTTTAGAGAGAACATATTTAATTAACACGATAAAACTCAAAGTTGAGTTGAAGTTTGTACAGATATTTGTACCGTGTATGGCCGAGTATGTGAAACGCGCTGTTTGCACAAACTGTGATCGTGTATGGGTCCTATTACGCTAGCAGCTTGAAATATGCAGTACCTACTTCGAAATCAACCTACCGCTTGCAAGCCACGCCGAAAAGGATTTCTTATTAGTAGATCTTTAAGTATTAAGTAATGACGTACAGGTGAAGGTTGGTTAGTATTCAAGTTAGTAGCCAATACGAAATTATCCCTCGTAAATGTGCAATTGTTTGATGTGTTTAAGCTAACTTAACTTAACCTTGTTGTGTCGAAATGTAGTTGTCGAGTTTTCTGGCTTATTTTTTAGTTAATATGCTGTCGCGCTGCTACCTCAAGCTTGCTTCCCTTTTGCTACCCTTCTTATCTTTATTCTCGACATTTTTTGGCATATTTCTTTAGAGGATAAAGGCCAAGTTATACATGACACTAAACAATGTAGTTTTTTATTATTATTTATGTTAGTTTCTGATGTGAATGAATTGTGTATTCATAATAATTTTCTTTTATTTTTTCAGTTTACTAAAATTTCATCTTACGTCCCAATCATATCTAAGAAAAGTGCTTTTTCAAACGACTGGCTGTTGAACGCAAAATTCTTATTGTGGCTTTTTGCTGTGAAGTACAATAAGAATGGCATTTTGCAAGATTTGTAGAAGTAATTTTAGCCTCAGCAATATGGGCAAGCACACTGTCACTAGCCACATGGAAGGTAGGAAACACAGTGCAGCTGTGAAGAACTCGTTCGTAAATCGACCAATATAAAGTTTTTATCAACAAAAGATCGTAATGGTTAGTACTGCTGTTCCAAATCCAGGATCTTCTTGTCCCATTAAAGAGGTGGCAGTAAGTAAGGAGACAGTAGTGACTCTAATGTCATGAAGTCTTTTCTAGTGTCAGAGTTCGTAACTAAAGCTGAAGTTCTATGGTGTTTGCAGGCAGTAATGGAACATTTGTTATTCCGGTCTGCTTCCCGACTCACAACAAATTTCAAGCTGATGTTCCCTGATAGCGAAATTTGTAGTAACATGCAATTACAACGTACGAAGTTAGCTTATACCATTGTTCATGGGCTTGGGCCACTTTTAAAAAATTATCTCCTCAACGAACTAGGAAATTGCATGTATTACGCTATTTGGTTTGATGAAAGCCTTAACAAAGTCTCGCAAACGCAGCAAATGGACCTAACGATTCGCTTTTGTTAATAAATTAATAAAAAAAACAAGTTTCAACAAGATATTTAAATTCAGTTTTCCTTAGACATTCAACGTCTGCAGACCTTGAAGTAAGTTTTAAGAATGGCATCTTAGGTTTAGACCTTTTTTTTTTTTTAAAAAAAAAGAAAGCGAATTTCGATGGATAGCCATAATGTTAATTTCAAATTTCTAAATGATTTGCAAGATCTTCCAAGTTCACTTTCAGATCTAGTCCTCCTCGATATTGGAAGTTGTGCGCTGCATACTATGAATTGTGCTTTCAAAATTACCATGCAAGCAACGGACTGGAAATTAGAAGAATATCTGAGGGCTTCTTATAACTTATTCAAAGACATTCCAGCTTGTCGAGCACATTATATAAGATTCACAGGGTGTTCTGTGTTTCCGAAGAAATTTTGCAGGATTAGATGGACGGAAAATGTAAAAGTTGCTTCCCGGGCCATAGAAATATTGTCAACATAAAGAAATACATGGAGCGGGCTGTTGACGAGAGGAAAGTATTGCAATGCAAGAGCTTTGATACTGTAAGAAATTTCATAAATGACAATCCTCTTGGAAAAAAATTAGGCTTTTTCACAACATTAGCAAAGATAGTTGAACCCTTTCTACGCGAATTTCAGGGAGAGGCTCCCTTAGCTCCTTTCCTTTACAACTCCTTCCATGCCGTTGTGTTGTCTGTTGCTGCTCGTTTGGTGAAAGATAGTGCTTTGGAAGGCAAGCCATTAGTGAAGATTGATTTCCAGAACAATGAAAACTGAAAAGAAGCTAAATTTGTAAACATTGGCTACACATGAAAGGATGCTTTACGAAAAGCAAATTCTATGTCAGAAAAAGAGATTCTTGAATTTCGAAAAGATTGTCGTACAGGATATCAGAAATTTGTTGTGAACGTAATTGAGAGATCACCTCTGAATTCCAGTCTGACAAGAGCAATTTCGTTTCTGGTTCTAAGCGTGTTTGTGGATGACAAGCTACTCCTTGCAGCTAGCTAATTAGACAGTGTCTAATTGTCTGGAAATCGTGGTATCCAAAAATTGGCTTTCAGGGGCTTTGGCTGATCAAATCGAAATTGAATTTAAAGCTTTCGCTAAAAATCATGTGGTGTTGGAAGCAATGAAGATTTATGAGAGCAAAAATAAGAGATTAGATGACCATTGGATGGCAATGTTGGATTTATGCCCATGCTCAACGCAGATTGCTGACTTTGTTAAATTTCTCCTAATTCTGTCGTATGGGAATGCCAATGTGGAGAGGGGATTTTCAATCAACAGAGAAAATCAAAGAAAGCAGAGTCTAATTGCACTTAGGATAGTGCATGATACAATTTCAGCTGTTGGTGGTATTGGTAAGTTTCAAATTACTAAGAAAGTTGTCCATGCTGTTCGCAATGTTCGTGGAGTATATGTTGAATCCCTGAAGAACCTAGAAGAGAAGAGAAGAAACAGAAGAAGAGAAGTGCCATTAAGGATAAGGTTGTTGAACTCGAGGCAAAGAAAATGAAGTTGTTAGAAGCTGTCTGCAATTGATGATGAAATCAATGATTTGAGGTCCTAAAACATTTCAACGAATGTGGTCTTAATTCCAGGATTTTAGGTAGGTAAGTGATTAAAATTAGACCTTCTGTAGTTTTCTTATTCTATTTAGTGATTCCATATTCTTAATAATGTTTCTCTGCTATACATTGCAGTTCACTTGAGGTTTGTGGCGAGCTTAGCTTCAAGAAAAGAATAATATACCCATTTTTTTCTGGAAATTTTATGGAAAACACGGAAAAAGTCAGGGAATTTTGAAACCCTGAAAGAGTAGCCACACTGAATTCGAATGAGTTGTTAAATGTTAGAAGTAGGTATAGTATTAGAATACGTTAATATATTTCATTCGATCAAGAATTACAGTATATTAGACTGTCGATAGATGAGAGAGCATTTAACTCATGCCCCAAAATATTCTACCGCAGACCCTCCCCTGAACTCAACACGATTGTTAACAAAACTGATGTATTTATCCCATACTTCCACCTCCTTCAAACCTGAGATGCACTTTATAACCTGTCTAATTTTTGATCCATCACATGACGTACGTTCCGAAACTCCGGCAGCTGCATTTTCTCCAGCCTTGTTTTCCTCCTAAGCTGTAACGTCTGTCCCGCTTTCTACGCCGGAGAAGCTCTGATACCTCTAACAATCATCGTGACTCCAAATAACAACTACATCATCTCTCCGTTCTCAAACACACACATCGTACTTTTGACGAAACTTTCCCTGTCAGTATTATCAAAATTCTCTATCTCGAACCACCGGCCACAGAAAACCCACGAGCCTGGCCTTAACTGCATGTAGCTTCTCTGCGCTTCCGTTCTTTGTGTTTATTATTTCTTGTGCTATTTTTCATCTAATTTTCTTTCTTTATCCTTCTTACTTTATCGGTTTCTTCATGAGATATTTTCACTTTTATTATTATTATTATTTTATATTATTTTATTTTCGTGCTGTTTCTTTACCCTCATTATTTCTTAAGGAAGCCTCTTAAAGACCCTCAGTTACTTCCCTTCCTCAGTTCGTTAACCTTGTCTTTTCTGGTTACTTTAATAATTTTCTCGCCTTCATAACCTGGCTATTCAATTACATAGCTTACACTTTTCCTTTCGATTTTTTCCTACCATTGACCATCTTGCTTCCAGAGGGGAAATGTAGCGGAGAAACAAAGAGAGGCACAGGAAAAGATTTTTTTTTTCTTTTTCCTTCGCACTTGCTTCTCTTATTTTCTCTTTCTCACGTCTGGTTTTTCTTTGTACTTTCTCAGGAGGAAGAAAGAATTTTGAAGGAGAAACAGAGATATTAAGTAAATAGGAAAGGAAGAAGATAGAAAAAGTAAAGAGAAAAGGAAGCTCTTTCTTTATGAATTTAGAAAGAAAATAAGAAAATAGCCAAGGAAGAAATTTTCTTTCAAAACAAGAAATCACCACAACTAAGTAAAGAAAATAATAATAATAATAAGATAGAACAGTGAACTTTTCTCTTTCTTCCTTCAGTTAAAAGAAAGAATACAGAAGGAAAAGGAAATTCTATTTCGATCTCTTGACTAGGGGATGGGGAAAGAGAGAAAAATTCTTTCTTTTTACCAGGGGGGGATATATATAGAGAGAGATTGAGTGAGTGTCAAACTAAAGGAACAGAAAAAGAAACAAAAGGAAAGAGAATAGAAAGAAGAAATGGAAGATACCTTCGTTTGTTTGAAGAAAGCCTGAAGGGAAATAATAAGTGTTTTAAATCAAGAAAGAAAGAAAATAGAAATAAAACAATTATATTTTTTGTTTTCGTAGAAGGAATTTCTCATTTGTTTCTTTCTCTTTCTTTGTTTTTCTTCGTTATTTCTTTTTTTAGATGGGTAAAAGATGACGGGATTATGCGTCTTTTCTTTGGGAAAAGAAAATAAGTAGAGAGAAAAACAAAGAAAACTTTGTACTCTTTCTCCTTTGCCTCATTGAAGAAGGAAAGAGAAGACATATTTTACTTCTATTTTCTTCATCTTTTCTTTTTCTGTAGTTACTTTTCCTTTTGGAGTAGGAAAGAACGCTTTCGTAAGAAGAAGGAAATAACAGCAGAGAACAGGATTAAAAAGAAACTGGGATACACGCGGATTATAGAGAAAATAAGTAAGGAGAAATTGAGAATATTTATCAAGAAGAAAGTAAGCCTTTTTTTTTGGAAAAAGAGAGAATAAGGGAGCTTTTCCTTTTCTTTCTATTTCCTAAGATTTTAGAGATAGAATAAAATAAGATAGTAATGAGAAAAAGCATGAGAAAGTTCTCTTTTCCGTTTTCTTTGCAGAAAGAATATAGGAAGAAAATGAGAGGGAAAGAGTGGGGGGGGGGGGGGGGAAGATGCATGTAAAGAGAAAATAGAAGGAAGCAGAAAAACAGGATAAAAAGGAATTTCTTTGTTTTCTCTGTTGAAACAAGAGATGAAGATATTGAGAAGAGAAAGATATTCTTCCTTTGTCACACAAAGTGGAAAAGGAGAAAGTCCTATAATTTTTAAAATTTTGGAAAGAAAAAGAAGGGTAAGGGCAAGCTTGCCAATAAAGAAATATGCGGTGGAAGGTGCCATTCTCATACCCATAGCTGTGCCACGGATCTGAAGGTGAAGTTGTTACACTTCAGAAAACAATTCTGTTCTTATTTCCGTTCACATAAAACTTATCGACCGTATGCCGTGTTTACACTACTCAAGTTCCTATCCTTATCACACCAAGAAAACGATTGCTTTCTCCCTTGCCTTCAAAGGACACCACCTCAATTCCACCACATTTGCAACCGATCCTTACAACCAACCAGGGTTTGCCAAGGTGGGCCCAGCCAAGGTGGACTGTGTTTTTTTTTTTTTTTCGAATTGGGCTCACTTGAAGAAACCACTTTAAAACCAGTGGGTCTTTTCATTTAGTTTTGTATTTAAATAATTACTTTGCATTTTAGATTGTTAGAATGCAATCACTACTGTCATTATAACTAGAATAATATTGCTACGTAAATTCTACAACGTTTTGTGATATTGAAATACAAGGAAGTATTAGAGTTTAGTCAGGGCCTTTGTTAAGATCCAGACCTTAAGATGGTGAAACATGAGAAACCCTGGAAAACCTCAGACAGAATAGTTGACCGTGGGGTTAGAATCCACGTGCCTAACAATTGGCGATCCCAAGTCTGCGACGTTACCGTCTGGACCACAAGGACTGGGTACTCCGTCTGTTGTGGTCTGGTGGTTGTCGTTTCGGACGGCCAAATGGCACTGGGAAGTTTGACCAGCAATTCAGACCCTGCTCAGGGCGCGGTGGTTCAGCTGTAGAGCGCTTACCTCTGGTGCGTGGTGCCCTTGATTCGATCCCAGTTTGTGGTCTTTGTTGATGAATAAACATCGTGTACATGAGTTTTCTCGGGGCTCTTCCGTTTCCTCCCACTTTCTCCCATCATCATCCATTCGGCAGCCAAATTTTGCTTTTATAAAGGCCTTAAAAAAAAAAAAAAAAAAAAAACGGCTCCGGCCCGGTCAGATCCGACTCAGATGGATCAGTGAGACCATCCTGATTTTGGTTCTCTCTCATTTTCCTCAGTCTCACCTGTGAATGGAGGAATGCTGGAACCTGTAATTATCTTGGGCACTGAACCACGCCGTGGCTTGAATCTAGTGCACATACCTTGAAGTGAGGAGGTCAGCCCCCATCTGTATGGGCTCGCTCGCCTCCAAGCCTCCGGATTCCATAGTATTGACCAAAGGTGTTCATTTTTGTCAAACCTTACTCACCCTCTCGTTTCAGTTTTCTTCCTCACTCTCACATCTTCGCTCAGCGCTCACCTTCGTGATGTTAAACAGCTTTAAATTTAACAATAGGCATAAAATATTAATTTCTGTGGAGGAGGGGCAGGGAACAGTATAATTCTGCGATATGTTTTAGTTCGTATATTTCAAACTCTTCTTTTCATTTCTCTTTCACTTAATGCGTAGGTGTTCAACATCTCAAGGTGGTCCTCATGAGGGCGGACCTTACCTTCACTCAGATCTTCATTCAGTCCTTAACCCCACAGACTCTCACACTTACGTTCCAACTCTGCCCTCACTTCCCCTCACGTTCAAATTTTGCCCTCAGTTTCAAGCGGTGAGGATGTGGACCACCCTCGTGAGGTTGAGCACCTATGGTAGTGACACACTGTTACCGACTGAGCTACTGAGGTCTGTACACAGCTTTACATTTACATGCATTCACATTTTATTCCTAACCCCCCACCCCCCCAAAAAAAACTGAAACCCGAAAAAAACCACCTGGGCCCAGGTGGGCGTTTTTTTTTAACCACTGGAACCAACGCCTCCGAGGATGTAATTAATCGAGAGTTCGAGCCTACACATGTAATTTTGTAACCAAGCAGATCTGGCTTGCATATTTGCACATTCAACTCACCCACACTCCCAAAACCAATCCGAATCCCCCGGCTCTAATCACGTAGTTTATTCCTAAACTAAACTCTGACAAATCCTTCATTCTCGCTTCCACATTCTTCAATCCGACCGAGATCCACGATCAGTATTCCCCACAGTTTTCAGGAGCCCTCCCTCCCAAAATATTAGAACATTAATCTGTACGAATCCTTTCCCCATGCCACTCTCAACTGACGCCTACATATCCAAGAGGCCAGAATGTATGTATGACCTGCTCCATCTTCATCACTTGTACCACTATCACTGTCAATATTCTTAGTGGCACTACAGCTTAAATCTCGTGGGTACATGCCATACCTACAATGTAATTTATATCCTAACGTGCAAATTTTGTGATAACTTTTTTGTGGGGGGAAAACATTCGAATTAACAACCATTGCCACTTTTGATCCATTCTCCTTACACATTCGATTACATAAATCGAATTTCATCTGTCTTTCCGTGTTGCTGTAAGATACATTCTGCCCTCTACGACCAACACCTCAACACGCCGTCTGTGACACTTTCAGCGCTAAAATGTAACCTGGCCTAAAATCTTAAATAACTTTTAACCCCCAAATATCCTCGAACTCCGTTTGCACGGCAATTTTAATACATAACCTTACATAACATCAACCTGTAACTTACAGGTAGTGCGCTAGTCAATTGTTCCAAACTTGATGCGTTGTCCGCTACAAGGAACCACTATCGCACCAGTGTTCATTTCACAAGAGATCGAAATGAAGTTCTTTGATCTGGGTGTTATTGTTTACAATTGAAACAATGTGATGTATTCTTTTAAAAACTAAGTATTCTTTTTATATCCCTTGATACGAGCCTTATAATCCCTCTCATTCCGTCCGTTTATCTGTCCGTGTCTAAAATTAAATCTCAAGAACCACAAGGTGTAGAGTTGCGCTTGAGATGTCGTTGGAAAGGTCTTGTTGAGTCGCCGGAATCGTCGTGATTGGTGCAGTGTTTCAGTGTTGCTAAGCCGTTTTTTAAAAATCATTTGTTCAAATTTCTTGTATCCCTTAAGATCTGTCTGCACTAAAATTGGCATTAACATAATTCGATTAAAGAAAGAAAATGTGGGTGTCTCCGTTCCCAAACACCCAATTTGTCAGTGTTGCCAACAGTGTTTTCCATTCCTTTGGAAGCTCCTCCTCTCTCCATATAGCACTTCTCAACTTATGTAGTTCCTTGATTAGTGCCGTTCCTCGTGCTTTAATTAATTCGGCTGGAATATTGTCTATTCCTAGTGATTTGAAATTTTTCAATTTCTGTACCGACATTTCGATCTCGATCTCACTAGGTTCGGGAATCCACGGTTCTGCGGTATGGATTTCAAATTCCTCTGTTTGTTCCCCGTTGTGTATATTAAGAAGTTTGTCGAAATAACTTTTCCACACATCGACAATTTTAGTCGGATCCGCCTGAAGATCTCTACGTTCATTTCTAATCATTCCTAACCTCGGCTGGTAGCCTTTTCTTAACGAGTTTACCCCTTTGTATAGATCTCGTATGTTATTTGTCTTCCCGTTTTCTTCAATCTCCTGAATCTTCTGCGTCAGATATTCTCGTTTTTTGTTTCTGAACCCGAGTGTGGCGTTTCGTTTCGCGTTACTGTAGTGGTTGGTATTTGCTTCGCTTTTATTAGTTAGCCATCGTTGCCTTGCTTGTTTTCGTTCCTCATGCAGCTTAAGGCATTCTTCATCAAACCAAGGTTTGTTTTTCTGTTGTTTCTTCTCACCTACACGTTCCTTCGCTGCGCTCTTAATTGTTTCACGAATTGCCTCTCACATCTTACATCAATTTCATTATTAATGTCATCATTATTATTATTACTCGAGTCGGCTAGGATTTCGAACCTATTTGAGAGTTCGAGTTGGTAATCTGCTTTTATGCTCGGATTATTTAATCGTTTCACTTCGAATTTCAGTTGTTTTGACCCCTTGCTTTCTCTGTTCGCGATGCATAACTTTTCCCTTACTTTTGTGATCACTAATTGATGGTCGGTGTCACCTTCCGCTCCTCTATATGACCTAACATCCATTATGTTGGTGTGTCTTCGTCTGTCTACTAATACGTGATCGATCTGGTTGAGAGTTTTGCCGTCCGGAGATACCCACGTGTATATGTGTATGTCTTTGTTTCAAAGTACGTGCTCTTTACCAGTAGGTTTTTCGAAATCGCGAAAGTTATCAGTCTTTCTCCGTTGTTGTTGGTCTTTTCGTGAAGACTGTATTTGCCTATAGTAAGTCTGTATTTTTCTTCCCTCCCTACCTTAGCATTGAAATCACCCAACACAATTTTCGAATTATAATTCGGTAATAGGTCAAACAACCTTTCTAGCTCATCGTAGAATATATCTTTGTCGTTATCAGTAGCCACCTCAGTCGGAGCATAGACGTTTAATAAAACCGTGTTGCCCCATCGAGTACGTATCGTAACGTACGATAGTCTTTCGTTTACGAACTCTATATTCTGAACCGCCTGAAGGATACCTATTTTACGTATATCCAGAAAGAGGTGTAAATCAGTAGACGCGTGTAGATTTGTATAGGGTACATTTGAATACATAAAATTTTGAAAATTATTGGGAACCTCCTCATAATTTTTCTGTTGTGTTGATTAATAACTATCCCATGTTTGGTGCTGATATGTCCAACGGTTTGCAAGCAATTAAGAAAAAATGCGTTTTTGAAGAAGGTAGAAAAACTGACACTGGGGTGCATTACTGGAACCGGCACTGACGCTTCCAGTGACTTAAAATGCCTTAGTTAATCCTTCTAGATCTAAGGAACATTGGTGTCAAATTGCGTTCAAATCCATCAAGCGGTGTGGAATTGTATAGCGTTCAAACACACAGATATCGAATTTTCTATATATAAACACAGGATGATTCAAAAGTCCAACTTCATAGGGTGATTCCGTTAAGCATTATGCAGCGATGTAGAACGGTTAAAAAAAAATCATGATAAAAGTTTCCATGAAGAATTGAACTATCGTATTCAGGGAATCAGTGGCGTACAGAAAATGTGTGTAAGGAAGGACGGGGGAGAAACATTGTTCGATATATCTTATGGTTTCTGAGCAACAATAGCTGTGTTAGAGGACTAGTATTACGTCACCAGCGTTGTCCATGTACAGTATCTCTGAGACTAATGGGTGTAGAACACTGAACCAGAAATATGAAAGATAAAAGTTGACAAGGTGAATCGAGATAATGTATCGGGTTATCCCGTAAGTAATGTATGTGCGATGACCGCTGCAATGACGCCATCTTATAACAACCATTTCGCCTACGTTCATGGCGTATAGGTGTAGAAAGGAACAAACATTTTAAAATTTATTACTTACATTGTCCATACAAACTCGGCCCACACTAATATGGCTGCAGCGCGTAAAGAGAACAGTGTCGATCGCTTCGATAATCGAAGACGCTTGTGTATAAATATATTCGATCAAACAGACCCAACCATGTAGTCCGTATAGACGGATGAAAAAAGGAAAGTTGTCCGAGAAAATTAATTATTGACATAGTCTGATTTAGTATGAGGAGTGAATTTGTAGTATGAAAATATACATTTAAGTATAGTGGTCCTAAAAAGTAAAAAGGTTTCATATGATCACGCTCTAATGCCGAGAAATCTACATGTATGTTGACGTGTTGCAACGGTGGGAAGGACTGTATGAAACGCACATGGTTCGCCTAATACGCAATTGATGTTTTTCCCACGCCTGACAAACGGAATAAGAAGGATTATACTTCAGAAAATAAAAAGAGTACTTCAAATCATAGTATATATGTGGAGCAAGGGAAAGGTAGCTATTTAACGAATTCCTGCAACAGAAACATTCCAGGTAACACTGTCTGATTTCTTTCTAGAAGTTAAGTAGCATCATTGTTCTTTATGAAAGACTGAAACAAAACGTCATTGTTCTTTTCACGACACCCAATGTATTATCTTCAATCAGTGTAGGGCACTGTGGTTGACAAATCATTGACTTAAGTACGGATATAACTATAGTCTGTATATTGATCTAACCTGACAGTACGATTGCTCACCGTTCGTATATAATCATAAGAAAAGTGAAGAATTGTTGTGTACAAGGGAATATGCATTTACAGCGCAGAAATTAACTTAACCTAACCTAACCTGTACAATTGTCTGTTGGGAAAGTGTAGTTGAGACTCCTCAGAACGTATTGTACATACTTCGTCATAGAACTACGTTGTATTGTAGTTTTAAATACTGTTAATAATAAGCGGTGGGTGACACTACGTCATCTGTCAACGTGCAGTTTAGTTTAGTTTAAAAACAATATTTGTCTATAAAGATTGGATGAGGTGTGATGATGGCATCCTTGGTAAGGCACTAACAGTTGTATTATATTTTTGCACGCACCGAAGGTTGTCTATAGAACAGTAAGTATATGTACAAAGTTGTGTAAAATAATAAAAAAAAGCATCTCTTGAACTTCATAAGAGTTTGTGAATTGTATATATGCTAATATTAACCTGTATCAGGAAAAGCGTAAATTTAAACGAAATATTATGCACGATAATACACGACGTCTAAGTTTGACCGTAATGAGAAATATTTCCATTGTATTAGGTTGTGATTGAAGTTATATTGTGGTACTGAGACGTTTGATATTCTCAAAAAGTATCAGATATAATAGTGAGTATACATTATAAATAAAGGTACTCAAAAACTACTGAGAGTCCGAATTGTTTATGTTGACCTTCCACATTGTGTCGAACTGTCGATAGGCTTGATTCGAATCAATAACAGTTTTTCGGAATATAATTTTTCGGAGTGGATTGAAGCTTATTCATTGTCTGATATAGATTGGACTTATTGAACTTCCACGTACATTTTTTTTAAAGCGACAGAAATGATCCATTGGCAGGAGAGGTACATGTCCAGGTTGTCATTTCAGGAAAAAAAAAAACAACAAAAAAAACAACAACAACAAAAAAAAAAACATTCGTTGTTAAGACATCGGTCGTATGTTGAAACAGGAGATGGTTGTAGTAGGTCTGTCATAATTTAGGGTTACTCACAGTATATATAAACTAAAGAATCAAAAGGTGAGAGATATTCAAAATATTACACCAAAGGGTCAAGAGTGCTCTCTTATGCATTAGATATAGAGCTTTAATGTGTGTAAATTCCTAAGAATTTGGCCCGTTATAAAGCAAATGCAAAGAGATTAAGGCTGAATACTATTATGGTTATAGGATATTCATTCTCCTTCCTTGAAAATAACTTCAAATAATCAAAGTTACCTAAATTTAGTTTCGAATTTTATAATATTTTTTCAAGGGATCCCATATGTTGTATTTTATTGAACTCAAGGGTTTAATATAGTGTATGCTGGTCAAAACTGAAAAGTGGCATAATATTATTATAAAATATTATCAGAGTGGAGTTTTCATGCCACTGAGAAATGGTGTTCGTTTTTAATGTTTATTGTCAGATTATGGTAGTGTTAAAGAGAAATCGTGTGACAACTACTAAAGTTTGCTGACTGTTACCGACTCCTGTGGGCAAGCACAAATCTGAAGGAAAGCCGTGACATATATTTATATGTTGTACCACATACAAACATAGTCATTCGGAAATACTTATAAACCTATAAATTCTGATGATCGTCTTTTAAACATCCAATGGACATTTCCGTTTTCGCCATCCTTGTATATTTTACAACTTGTTTGTGTATATCAGATTAAATAATATATAACGTTTTTGAAATTTCAGAGCTACGGTTTTCCGTTACGTAGAAATATAGTATAAAATACTAAGAATTCAATCTCCTACGTCATACAAGGAAAATCATCTTCTGATTGGTTTGACGTAATCAGTTCGTACTATTTCCGTAGCTGTATGCTTCTCCCTATGTTACGTTCCTTATTCAGAAGTTTGAAGACGAAAAATCAAAGAAGAGAAAGAACATTTCCATCATCACTCAACGAAATAATTAATGTACAAATGTGCAGAACACACTTCAATAAGTTAAAACACCAAAACATGTTTTTAATAACAAATTGCTCGAAACAACGGCAGGAGTCAGTCTTAACTTGCAGTGCTCTTCTTATCGCTAGTTTGTGTCAAGTTTGATGTCCTGACAATTTGGCGAAATTGGTTAGCGTATGCAACTTTTAACTTTTTATACTTTCACCTAAGGCTGTTCGAATCCTATCAAATTCCGTGTTTCATTTTACTTCACGAAACCATTTAGCTCTACGTACGCAATACTGGAGTGACTATTTAGTGTTGAAAGATAGACGCCAGAGCAAATATTTAAACTCGTTTGTCCACTTCCAGTCTAAACCAATGTGGACCAAATTTTCAGTTCTAACTCAGTTTTATACGCTTCTTATCGCTGTGTGGCCCGTTTTTTATGTTAGTCTTAATTCCTGAGCTATTCATATAAGAGTATATCGTACTCTGCATAGAATAGAAAATACTGCAAATAATATTTACGTTTTTTGCCAGAATTAAGACATAAATCAAAAACCGGGCCACACAGCGTTATTAAACGTAAAAAACTTAATTAGAACAGAAAATTTTCTTCATACTGGTTTAGACTGGAAGTGGACAAACGAGATTAAGTGTGCTCTCCCCTCCCTGGCTGGATTTTCAATGACTGCAGTCAGTCCAGTATCGTTTTTGATAGAGGTCATTGCACGAAACTCAATAGTAACTTCAGTGTAATAGTTTCAGTTTACATTTTTGTTTCTTACATGCTTTTATTATTATTTTTTACAATGACATATTAAAACTATTCAGTATATTCTCGAGCTACAAGTAGTACGTTAAATTGTTAACAGATGGCAGTAACGAGCACTAATAATTCATATGCTTTTAAGTTCTCGAAAAATTCTTCACTAGCATTCCTAAAAAGTGTAGACGATTGTCGAATGTAAAAGCCCACATTTTTTTTACAGGAAAAAAAACAGGTAATTCTTTTTAAATACAAGAGTTCGAAAGATCATTTTTAGAAGATATGATTTAATCATGAAAAAAGCTGCGTTGAAGCTACCAAAATATATCAATATCTTAAAGAAGTATTAAAAGTAAAAATCAATTTTAAATTAATAAAACGAACTAAGTGACGTGTTAAGGCATACAGAAACGCTATTCACCATTTATACTATTTCTTTCGATCCATTTTTGCCATCTCTTGTTAACAATGCTAACAAATCAAATACCATCTGTATGTTAGTGACAAGCAGTCGGCAGATTGATCACGTCATAACATGGCGACGCCCAATTAAGCGCAAGACTGAGACTGTTTGGAAGCAACGCTTTATTACTCTTGCTAAATGCATCACAGATAGAAAAGAAAATGTTTTCCGTAGTCTACTTTAACAGAAGAATTTTTTATTGCAATAAAAGAATACGACCTGAAATGTCCATTGTAGATAAGAAACGTTCACATTTCATTGGATCCCCATTAAAAGTTTGTCTTTCAAAGAGAAAGTTGTTTTCGAATTTGGAATAAAAGTTAATAAGGGTAACTGAATTCCCATATTTTATTTAGTATCTACTTACAAAAATGAAAGTAGTCCAATAATTGTTCAACAAAGTTAAGGTATCTCTCAGTCTAAGGTCGAAGAGGGATAGGATATAGGAAAATACTAAGGTTAGAAATTTTTTATCAGTGTGTATTTTAATACTAAAATATTGTAGTGTGTTGATATATTTATTACTAAGATACTATTTGTGTTACAGTTACGTTGAAGTACACGAATGTTTCGTACGTAATCGGTTTATGGATCCATGTTTTTGCAAACACAATTTGGAGCAGGAATTCATTTTCGTAATCGATTCAAACGAGCTTTATCAGGTCTCACTTAATATTCAAGATTATAGGTTTAGATTCTCTCTCTAGGCGTCTTGCAAAGTTGACAGACTCATTTCATCCTTCTCAGGGTAGTTTTATGTTTATGTTGCAAAACGTTTGTCCGGTCATTGTCCATTTTTTCGATTCTTCGTCTGCTTCAACTGGTGTCACGGATACCTTAATATTTCGATAGGACCAAATTACTTTGTTGCGAAGGGTGTAGAGGTACATTGTACACTCGCCAACCACCTCTTGGAATTAGTAGACGTCGAGATTGCTCGGAGGGTAGCCCATACCTCGCTCACGGTAATTCTAATCCTGGTGTTCACACAGAGGCCCGTCCGTACCCGAGTCCGTGATAATCTGACGAGCGAATAGTGAAGTAGACAGCACGTGCCAATGCGTGAATCATTTAAGGAACGTGATTGTGCAGCTGTGTATAGGAGAACAGTCTACTCCACGGTTTGGAAGTGTGGCTTGTGTTTGATCATGGCAGTATCGGAGGACCACATACCTCATGTCACGCTGTATGAATTTCACCAGAGACATCTAGCCAGCGGAGCAGCACGAAACATCAAAGTGGATGTGCGAAGGTGCCAGAGGTCTGGGGACACCAGATTTATCGATAAGCCACGAGAAGGGAGACCTGTGTAGCTGGACAACGATGCCCTGCGAGCAACCATGGAAGCAAATCCAATGCAAACTATTGAAGAACTGGCCAGCGAACTCCACGTCACTCATTCGACCATTCATCGTCATGTGCAGGACTTGGGGTACGCGTCGAAACCCAAAAAATGGATATGCCATGCATTAACACCTCAACAGGAGCAGCAGCGAGTTGACATCTGCAGTTCCCTGCTTACCCATCACAGACGTGAGCTATTTCTGGACAGAATGGTGACAGGGGATAGAAAGTAGAAAGTGGGACCTCTACCATAACATTACACGCAAACGGCAGTAGTACACTTAGTCAATGATAAAATGACCGGTCTCTTTCAAAAGTCTAAATTACAAAATTAAATGTTTTCCACTGTAAGCAACGTGTTAGGAATAAGCCCTTCATCGACAGATAAGTTCATCTACAAAACAGATTCAATTTTCTTTATCGTAATCTATTTATTTGTTATTTATTATATTTTTCATAAAACCCACTTGTTCGTCTGTAAAAAAAAAAGTTCTGATATGAATTAAGTGGTAACGTCGAAAAACGTGAGTATCCACTCTCCTGTTTTCAAATATTGATTTACTAGTTACACGAGTTCTTACAGCTACTAGCTTCTCCGGTCGGAGCCTAAAATACCTAAAAGCAATAAATAAATTTTAAGAAAAGCTACTAGCCTCTATTGACAAACATTCTCTGTGGTTAAATAAATTGAAGGAAGTTTTTCTTTCACTATTATTGATCATGAAATAAATTTAATACAGTGATATTAACATGTTCGTAATCAGTAGCGATGAAGTGTTGCTTATTCTCACCTGGAACATTAAATTCCTTTTTTAAAACTTTTAACAAATTGTAGGGTATGGTTTTCATATGCATAGAATCTACAAAAATAGCATTAAATGGTAGATTAGATCATACATACATGAAATACTGAAAATTAAACAAAAAGGCGCTTTATATATTGTTTACATTTGAACAAGAGTTTAGCTCGAAGCTTGTTCTACCAGAATGATTCGTAGCCGTGGTTGTAGCGTCGTGTTCATTTTCTTTTTCTTCCTTTTTTTTTGTCCATAAAGCTGACGAAGTTGATTCGAACTCTACCCACATACGCCAGCCTTTTAACTACATTATACTTTTTCTACATAACTCCGTCATCTATGTCGGTGTTATATGACGTATCATCAATATTAAATTTTCGTAAAATACGCATAAAGAAGAATATATATATATATATATATATATATATACTAGTACAAAGGAAAGCCAGGAAGGCAATTAACGGTTCCTTTTTCCTTGGAAATAGTGTGAATCTCTGACGCTAGATGGCAATGCAATCTCACATATCTACTATGTACAAATTTCAAACATCAATGGAAGACGTAGTTTTCATCTAAGAACTACGAAACTTCGAACTTAGAATCACTCTACCAATACCTAGGGCATATACGGGCGATTTATTAATCTTCTCAATTGTACATTGTTGCGAGGCCTCCATTGTTGGCGAAAAGACAAATTTCGAACATCAACATAAAGCGTAATTTTGAACGTAGAACTACAAAATTTTCAGCAATTGAGAACTCCACCATTACCTGGGGCAAGGTACGGGCCAAATTTTCATACTCCCAAAAATGCATTGTTGAGAGACCTCTATTGTTAGCCAAAGATACAAGACAACAGTGGAAAGCGTAATTTTGAACGCAGAACAACGAAAATTTTAACTTACTAACATTCTGTTAATAACTAAGGCAAGTAGAGACGAAATGTTGATACTTCCAAATATACGTTGTTGAAAGAGTTCCATTGTTGTAAAAAGATATAGACTATGTACAAATTACAAACATCAATGGAAGCCGTAGACTTGTTTCGGGGTGGATTGGTTTTCTCATGACAGAAGGGATCCTAAAGAACTGAGTTTCTCTTCATAGAGGCTTTCCATTGTAGCTCCGCCGTTAGAAAACCACGAGCGTGCAGCCGTTTTCAACAGCAGGTAATGCGATAAGGGGTAGAGACAAGAGGGAGGGGATAAACAAACATCGTCGGGGGAAGGGCGACTGGACTGTCCTTTTCATTAATTTTTTTCATAGAGAAAGGGAGAACCATAAATTTCTTCTGGCATATTCTGGCACCTTCGAAATATTTTTTCCTTCCCTGGAAATACTATAATACAACCGGCCTACTTAAACTTTTTTGGACTTCTACACACATTGGTGATCCTGTTACAGTATGATGTTTTCCAGGATTTCCTTCAGCTTCACCTGGCGAATGCCAGGATGGTTCCCGGCCCGGTACTTCCCCTCATTTTCTATTTACCCTATTCCGGCCTGAGCCAAGGATGCCAAAAGGGTATAAATATATTCTAATTAAAAATTGTAAGTTTGAACATAATAATTTCGGGATTTCGTTGAATTATATTGCACTTACTGCAGTGCTTCCGCCAGACCTCCCGGGGGGATGTCACCTCCCAATTCTTTGAAGACACCCCCAACTTTGATTTTCTTACGATCAAAAAGCAACAGATACGGTGCAAAACTCCACTTACACCCTCCCAATTTTCAATTTACACTCCTTCAAACTGACAATCCTGGCGCAGTCCCTGACTTAATAACTTTAGATTGGGATAACGGAGGGGAGAAGGATTTAGGAAAGAAGTTGTCCCTAGTTTAGTTTGAAGGCATTATGCTGACTAGCCTAATATAGCTTAGAAAATGCTGCGAAAGTTTCTGGATTCAGATCCCGAACTTTCGAAACACGAAACCAACACATTACCAATTGAACTCTGATCATTCGATCTTTGCAAATAAAAGTGAGAGTGAATTGTGCGTAAGCTTATATGAAACCGAGCGTTAGTTTGAACAAGCTCATTTTTAATATTTTGATTTGAGCGTTAGTTTAGCTCAGTTTTGCGAATTGAGTTTGAGTTGAGCTCTACTCATTTCAAAGCTGAGTTTACTCAACACTGCTTAGTTGCTATAGCGTTGGCTTAGCAATCAGAAGTTCGTAGGAACGATACAAGGAGCTGTCCATCCTGACTTAGGTATTCCATGGTTTTACCGCAGTCATACCAGACAAATGCCGCGATTGTACCTACTAAGTATTGGGCGATTACCTTCCAACATCCTTTCTTTTACCTTATCCCGGCATTGAGATACGTAAAGACCATTAATAAATTCAAACTCACGTACATTAGTCAAGAGATACGTTGTCGATCTACTAAAATAGATTTATGCCCAGTTGTCCGACTACCTGAATTCCTTCCCAATTGGCCGATCATGGCCTCCGGCGGAATATGACGCGTGTGGTCTTCTCCAAGATCTTCCCAATTGTCCGATTTCCTCTTCTCCCCAACTAGCTTTATGATGACAAGTCTAATGTTTAGTACAAAATAGAGTAAGAATAAAGAAAATCATGTTTCTTTCCAGTAATAAACGGAACAAACATTATGTATAGGCCAATAAAAGAAAAGGAAAATTGTAGGTTCCTGATTGGTCGGAAGTACCTCATTAAAAATTAACTTCCTTTGTAAACAGTACAGAGACGTCATTATTTAGTACCTCTGTGCAACTAACTTCTCACAAAGTAAGAAAACAATTAGTGTATTAAAACTCCAAATGACATTTACGCTGATGAAGCTGTCAATATTATATTTTACTTTTTTTGGTAAATTAGCCACGAGTTTAATTCTTAGCGAGGAACAGTTTTTTGATTATTACATACGAACTTAAATTACTGTTACATTCAAACAATACTTTTATTTATGTCTGTTCTTAAATTTCAATTGTGCCAAAATTTTCATTTGCTTCCTTTTTTGGTGCCAAAATTACCACTCCACAACATTCCGAAAGAAGCTGCATCCCCTCATTCCCCCAAGTGAGGGAAATAAATGTTGTAAATTGAGTTTGTTAATGGGAATTACTTCCAGTAAGTCCGTCACTGTTTAATTTTTTTTAAACTTGTGAAAGTAAAAAAAAAAAAAAATATGGATGTCTTAATTTCTGAACAGACAAGTAGAACTATCTCAGCCAGAAATGAATTATTTAAAACAATTTATATTTCTGATTATTGTTTTTTTTTAACCAGGGGCCGGATTTTGATTACTTAAAATTATCAAAATGACCTATAAAACCACAATAACACATTAGAAACCATTTACAAATGTATTACAGAAAAATATGTATTCATGCTTTCTGTAGGCAAAACAAGTCCTTATTCAAAAACATTCGGAGAGAGCATGAGTTCAATTAATAATTTTGACAGTTTATTTGTACTTAAACCCATATTATAGTGGTGGCAAATTGTCCTCCCTTGCGAAAAGTGCTGGCAAATTGTCCGCTTTGTCGAATTTTGGTGGCAAACTGTCCGTACCCCATGTAAAACATTGCATAATTTTCGGAAACAATAACAATATTTTAAACTTCTAATCCTGACAACTGAATGTTAATAAGGTGGCGCTGAACGTCTTCACTTTGCAAGGAAATTTTTTTTTTTAATTAGCTTGCTCCGATCAATTACAAGAAGTCTCTGTACTGTTTACATAGAAAGTTAATTTTTAATGAGGAATTTCACTAATCAAAAGAACACACCTCCATTCTTTGGAATGCAAGTGAGTTTTTTAGTGAGGTAATTCATACCAATTACAACACGTCTGTTGTGTTTCTTAGGGTCCAAACACTGTTACTGTGAGTTCGTGTCACGAATTATGATTTAGTCGAAATTTTAACTAAACGTTAATTCTGAAGTTGATAATGTTTTTGTTTATAACTTCTAAGCATGGTGGGAAATTATTATGTTAAAATAACTAAGGTCCTACCTCTTGTATTTTCGGGGGAATTTCTCCTGGATTCGGAGATAATACTCCGAAAAAATATGAGGTAAGACAACCGCCTTCCCTCCTGTGGAAATTTTCCGAATGATAAACTGCGTGCCCTCGTTCCCCCAAACGAGTGAAATAAAGGTTCTAGGTTCTAAATTGGGTTTGTGGTCTGGCGATAGTCACACTGTCACGAACTACTGTGATCTTTTTCAGTCGGGCGATAGTCACACTGTCCAGAATCCCTGAAGAAACATTTTTCTTTATTGAAATGAAAAAGAAATTTTTTGTTATGTATTGAAATTTCGTGTATAATTTTCTTTCCTTTAAGTATGTCCAATTATATCTAAGTACTGTTATTTCTTCATGGGTTTAGGGGCTCACCCTTATCAACTATATGCTATATATATAATAAAAAATCACAGCCATATTCAATCCACTACTAGATGAGGCCTCTCCCCGCAGGGAAGAGATTGATCTACTGCTTCTACGCTGACCAGACGGGTTAGGAGAGAAGAGCCTGCTCTCACTATGATCGCCACAGCCTTTTATTCATAGCAGCTCCCCAATTGCACCACGATGCTGGGTGGACACCGTTCCAGACCCACACACCTTGGAAAAGTCCCTGGCAGCGCCGGGAATCGAACCTGGGATGTATATATATATATATGAGCTCCTGCGTAGCCTAGTCGGTAACGCGTTCGACTTCAGTGCGAGCTTTCCCGGTTTCGATTCCCGGTGGGGGCTCAAAAATTTCGGTGTTGACCCAGCATCGTGAGGACAATTGGGGAGCTGCTGTGAATAAAATACAGTGGCGATCACAGTGAGAGCTTCGGCTCTAATCTCTCAACCCGTCTGGTCAGCATGGGAGCAGTAGACCAACTCCTCCCTTCGGGGAGAGGCCTCATCCACTAGTGGATTGAGTATGGCTGTAATTTATATATATATGGGTCTAAAATGTCCCGGTTTTTCATTTACAAAATCTGGCAACCCTACATGTTATTAATCCTAATTTTTGCTGATATTTTTGTTCCGACAAGTGAGGTGGTGTGGTCAGTCAGTTTCACGCTCGACCGCCTTACCTCCCAATGTGTTAGAGTTCCAAGGACACTCTGCTACTCAATTTGATACACCTCAAAGCGCCAGGCATGGGAGGATTGAAGAGAACCCTACACCGTCCTGGCCGGGATTTGAACCCAAGCCCTTAGATTCGTGGTCAGACGCGCTACTGCCTGAACCACGGCGACTCCATTCGAACATAAATACATAGTAAAAGTTAAATAAAAATACGCCTATTATTTCCTCTTGAAATAAGAGAATTGTTTATCAGAGAATGTAGATTTTAGCAGAAATAATTTAACTACTTTTGTTCATATTTTTTAAACTTTTGTTCCATTGTATTGTTCAAGGTAGCATCCCAAAATCTGCCTAGTGTGATTGAGGGTACCAGGAAATACTTTAGTCATGGTGCTCGACACCGGGAATCGTTGCCGACCTGGTAACCGTGTGGGTCAGGGTACTAACCCAGCGACTCGAAGGTCGCGGGTTCGAATTTCGGCTGGAGCATGGATGTTTGTGATTGTGGATTTTAACCAGAACGTGACGGATATTCGTGACGGGCCGATGTCAAATGATATTAGAATTGCTCATACAAAATAAAGTTTACCAAAGTTTTCCCGAGAATCGTTCTTGAGACCTCCTAATTGCAAGGCAAACACGCTAACAAATGTTCTGCCTCGTTGGTTTAATAAATACATACAAATTTAAATATTAGCACCGAAAATTCAGTAGTATTGCTTGGTGCAACGACGAAAGTATCAAAAGCGGTCTAATAATTTGGGAACCCCTTGATTAAAAAACACAGTGTAAATAGTCTGCTATCAACCATTAACCAATGTCATACGTTGCATGATCTTTTAGTGGTCTACTTGTAGGAAGATGATTCTAAAATCCTAATCATATTTTACCAGTTATCACTTAACATTTGCCTTTACTGATAGAGAACTGACGTACTATACTTTTCCAAATTGAATAAATTATGATCAAATTAAGGATTTAGAAAAGTCAATGCTTGTAAGAACTATTTAGATTAGCATATCTATATTAGGAGGGAAGCGTATGCCCGCATAGGTTTAGCGGCCCCAGACGACTGCCAACTCTGCCCATGCATTAGGACGGCCCTTACTCTGTGTTTACTATTTACATAAGTAATTGAGCTAACTTTGGCGGGGCCCTGGGCTTCAGCCCATTTACCCCACTCGTTAATCCGGGTCTGCGGAATAGGTATCATTGCAATTTATTAGCTTTCTGCTGCTGCCCTCAACGGTTCAAAACCCCTTTATAAGGTAAGGGAACAAAAGAAGTGGGGCGTGGTTCCTAAAGTTCACAGGCTAAGTAACAACACAATCCTGTAGAATCCTCACACAATAGTATCGAGCGATCATAGCTCAGTTGGTAGAACGTTGGCTTAGCAATTGGAAGGTCTTGGGAGCGCTCTCAGCGGCCACTCATACTAACTTTGTTTTATCCGAAGTGATACCAGATAAATGCTGGGATGGTACCTACTAACTAGGTGCTGACCGATTAACTTCCAACATATTTCCCCTTACTCTAACCTGACCTGAGAGGCCTAAAGGTCATATATAAATTCAAATTCACTCACGTCAACCAAGAGATACGTTGTCAATTTAACGAAATTATTAATTTTTGCTGGAAAAGCTTTTTTCCGGATGGACACACTGAAAAATCGCTAATTCTGTGCGGTGTTAACATATTTGTATTCGAGACAGACGCCCGTTTGAATTGAATTTTATTTATGGCCTTTATGTATCTAAGTCTCAGGCCGCGATAGAGGAGGAGATATGATGCGGGAAGGTGTCAACGAGGGCCTAAGTTGATGATACCATTCCGGCATTTGCCTGGTATGACTGGGGAAAATTGCTGGGAAAACCTCAGTGAGAATGGTAGCCCACTGGAATTGAACCACAAACCTCCATCATTAGCAGATGTTGAACTAATACAAGGTATAAACGATAATTTTGAAGCAGAAATACGAAAGAAAGTTACAGGCTAAAAATTTATGCTATTAGTTGTGCATTGTAGGTAGAAACATACAGAATTACATCATCAGAGGAAAGCATAGTTTTCATGGTAAAACAATTTAATTATAACATTAGCAGCTGTCAGGATTTTGCAGATCACGTTCTCGGTAAAATAACACTAAACAATTTGCATAGTACTATATATTATTTAATGTTAAATTTTCCGTCAATCACTGACAATTTTGCAACCGACACTTACACACTGACATACATTTCCCCAAACTCTCTGAAAGTATGGGCCCAATAAAATTGTATAATATACTACATAAAAGTTTGTTGTGTTAAGTTTTAATTTTATTTAATAAAATACTAGATTATATATAATAAGCATATAAAAACAGAATCAACGTCACGCATTCACATCTGTGAATTATTTTATGTTTAACTTTATAAATATTGCGTTTGCACATTATGATATAAATAAACCAATTGACTTAATTACAAACTCGAGATAAGATACCACTATTGAATCTGGGGTTTTAAAAGTTGAAATTTTAAAACCCATATTAGAGCGATTCCACGAATATGTCAAGTCTGGCAGTAAAAAGTCAAATTTACTGTGGATTTTTGTAGATTAATGCAATTGGCTCTTGGAAGCTATCCAGGACCGCTAGTAGGAGAGAGCAAAAAGGGCAGGGGGCACCAAATGAAGATAAGAAGGCTCTGTTTTTCGTCCTATATGCTGTTACTATTTATAACTTGGTACTGTTCTTATGAAAATAAAATGGTAAAATGGCCTTTTTTAAGATACCATCATTAGGAGTCGCCGTACTTCAGACTATGAATCAGGCGGTTAGGGTTCAATTCCTGGGCAGGACGCTGGAGACTTTTCAACTGTGCTCCCATGCCTGGTGCTCTGGGATGCACTCAGCCTCCTATCAAACAGTACCAGAGCGTCCTTGGTATTTCTGGGCACTTTGGGAGGTAAAGACGGACGAGTGTGGAACTGACCACCCCAACTTGTGCCGCAGGTCTAGAATAAATGAAGCGCTACCTCCACACACCCCATGTGTCACTGACAGTGCGTGCCCATTGCAAAGGGGATACCTTTACATTTTATTACCATCCCATCATTTACCTGATGCGACAGAGAAACCAGGAGAAATTTCAGGAAGGGCTAAGCTGGGTGAGAACCCACAACTTTCCAAATGCGAACCAACGTCTAAGCTATGGCTTCTTTGTAATTGCATATCTGCGGCAAAAAAGACCTAAGCCAAGAAAAGAAAAGAAAGAAAAATTTTGTTCTACGAAAAAATAAGAATACATCTGTAAACAGTATTGTTTCCCAATAAAACCTATATTTTTCAGGTTCATTCAATCGACGTCCCTCTATATTCCTTCAGCAAAAAGATTGATTCTGGTTCACATTATTTATCATTTTTTTTTCTTCCGAACAAAACAAAACCTATTTCGCTATGGTATTTGAAATGCACAAATTACCAGTTGCTGGTTGTGGGCTTGTGGCATGCTACCGTCTTTGTGAAGATACGCACACGTTGTAGAACCCTTGAAAATGACCATAACATGTATGAGATTGAGGACCTGAAAAAAAAAAAAAAGACATTCAGCTTTTCTATCTTCACAAGAAACTAACTGTGAAGGAACAGGACGGTAATAAACTAATAAATATTTCGAGACGACCCTCCCTCGACGATTTCCCTCGCAAGAGAGGAGGAGAGGAGGGTTGTTGGGGAGGGGGAAGGGTCTTTTAAATGACTGGGAAAAGAATGCTATGACAAGAACTTTGCTCTTCTTCTCAAGTCTAAGTAGTTTGCCAAATTTCAGAAGAGGGCACCATGAGTGACTAATTGAAGCGCCTTCATTGACAGAATTTAAAACTAATCTCCATATAAACCTTAAATTAAATTTTAGACAAATGAAGGAAAAAAAAAAGGATTATTTACAGCTTACTAACGCACTAGATCACACATATCACATGTACACACAAAAAAAGTCACTAAATTTCGTGTATTCACACTTTTTCAAGTAGAGAGGAAGAGATCGAAGTTCACGTGTTTACAAAGTACAAGTTTGAAGAGACAGTGGCGACACGTAGCGGACAAAACTGAAGAACAACTGACTGCTGTAGCTCGTAGATATCCGGAACTTGAAATATTAATAACTGTATAGCGTGTAAGTACAAGGTGGGATCGTGGGTCAAAATGTGTTGAAAATGCAGAGAAAAATGGGAGCTTAGAGTTATTGAAGGTTAAGGCCACGTTTTATTTTCGCGCTCAAACCGTGAATAAAGGCATTCTCCCACAGACGGCGTGTTGAGGTGCTGGTCGTAGGGGGTAAAATGTGGATTATGCTAACCAAGAAAGATAGATCAAAATTGGTATTGTGGGACTCGGTGTACAAGGAAACTGGGGCATCCGGTTTGTTGATAGTACAGAAGTGACGATGGTTATTAATTCGAATGTTAAGAGCACAACTTGTTTCCCCCACATAAAAGGCATCACAGAACTTGCAGGTTAGGATGTATATAACATTAGGGGTGTGACATGTACCCTTGGGATTGAGGGTGTACCGGCCATTAGCAGTATTGATAGTGATTGTGGAAGAAGTGATGAAAATGGAGCAGACCTTACATCTGGGTCTCTGGCATGTCTGTGCGCCGGTTTGGTGTGGTGGCAAGGAGGGATTCGTACGGACCAAAATGTTTCTAAGATTAGGTGGATGTTGAAAAACTAATGTCGGTTTGGTTGGGAATCTTGATCTTGTGTCTGGGTCAGATTGGAGAATGTGGAAATTATAATGTAGGATTTGTTTGACCTTGGTTAGTTTAGGATGGAACTGGGTGATTAGAGCCGGTGGGTTGGATTTTTGAGTGGGTTGAGTGTGTTAGGATGCACGGCGGATCTGTTTGGTTACAAGGTTAGAAGGGTAGCATCGGTTGACTAGAGCGTCCTGGAGGCGTTGGTTGTAAGTTTCAGCAGCAGAGGTGGTGGAATTCAGGCGTTGTCCTCTGAGGTCAAGGGAGAAAGGAATCGCTCTCTTGGTGTTGTAAGGATGGGAACTTGAGTAGTGTAAGCACTGCATATGGTTGGTGGGTTTAATGTGAACGGAAGTGGTCCGAGTGTTTTCTAAGGTGATGTCCACGTCAAGGAATGTGACTCTTTTGTCGGAAATGGACCAGGTGAACTGGACAACACGGAATTGATTCAGTTCTAGGAATGTCTTGAGACTGGTTTCACCATGAGTCCATAACATCATTATATCGTCCAAGAATCTTACCCAGAGTAGAGGGGTGAAAGGTTGAGTTTGCGGGAAATCATGATCGAGTTTGCCCATAAACAGATTAGCAGAAGAAGGTGTCATTCTCGTACCCATGGCTGTGCTTCGGATCTGAAGGTAGTGTTTGTCGTCAAAGGTGAAGTTGTTATATGTGAGAACTAGGTTGGCCAGGTTAAGAAGGAAAGCTGTGGTTGGGCTATGC
>JAGDQP010012737.1:2883-49525 GCA_022664845.1 Lepisma saccharinum
ATATATATGTGTGTGTGTGTGTGTGTGTGTATGTGGATTTTAGACTATATAAAATTTAGGAATCCTGAGATTGCTTGGACAGAAAGTAGAGCAAGTATATTGCGATTGCTCGTTATCGGGCTCATGTGCGTGAAGGTATGCGTGGATTTTATTGAGAGAAAAGATTAGATAGAGCCCTCCTCGAGAGAGCGGTAAAACTTTGAATCCGTAAGTTGTTTAAAGGCTTTGAATCACTAATTACATTGACGCATGACTACAATGGTGAATTTCGTGTCATTCAGGCAGATAATGATGATCATATGTGATCGAGTGGTGATGTTATGAGATTGGAGCATGTTAAAAAAGTCAGGGTTAGCAATCAGTTTGGAGAGGAAGGAAATGTACATTTCGACAGGATATTTTGTAGTGAAGGTCTTTACTGGAGAATGGAAGGAATTTATGAAGGCTGGTAAGTGTTTCTGTGTTTAAGGTAGTGGTTTTAGAGATGTCATAATGAGTGGATCAGTGATAGTGCCACCTGAGATTAAAAGCAAATGTGAGTAAAACATTTTGTAAGTTGACTTACTGCATATAGAAAGAAGGAGAAAAAGAAAGGCTGTAGAAAAGAACTCTGTGTTCGGTGGCTGTAAGTGGGCAGGAAGAGAGACTGAGAATTGATTGGGAGTATTTAGGTGTTTTAAAAGTTCTGTGGGAAGAGAAAATAGAGAAGGGCGAGAAAGTTCGTATCAATTTTTGGATATTTGATTTAGTACAACTTAAGACGCATCAGTTATGATAGATGTGGAGAGAGATGGTAAGGAAAGGAGAATTTTAATTAAGGATTGTACTTCTATGGAAAGTTTTAAGACTTGATTGACGTGTAACGAGAGAGCTAAGACACCCAGATACTCAGAAGTATATCTGCAGAAAGTCAAAAGCTTATAACTAAGGTATGGTGGGAAACTCGAGAGGGAATTTTTGTGCGCTGCTCTTGTGGTGTGAGTCCTAGGTGAAGGCAGGAATGCAGAAATTCAGTATATGAGAGAGTGCGGGGAAACTTGAATGCATGGGTTGATATGACCTACCTTATCATTACTGAATTACGAATCGCGTTGTGATATATTATTTTATTTCAAATTATATTAATTAATTATTATTATAAGATATTTTTTTATTTATATTTAAGCAAGTTATCAATGTAAAACATGTAAAAACTACGAACAAACGATATTTTCAGTTATATTAATGTTAAATGTATTATCTTAGTTTTGGAGATTGTCGGTAGATGTCACCATTTTCAGAAGTGTAACTCAACTGCGTGACGACAAAGAATACAAATGGTTGCTTGTCGTTTTATAATCGAATATCGACAGATGTATATAAAATGTTAAAACAAGTGTTTTCAGCAAACTAAATGTTTCTTTTTATTATTATTTTGATTGGAAATTATTTTTGTCGCAATTAATTATTATGCAAATCTATGTAAGAAGCTAGGTTGGGTTTCGACAGATCAGAGACTCTCCCATAGAGAGATACCTTGTGTAAAGACAATTCTCTGTAATAAATAATGTTTGAACTTTAAACTATTTTTGACTTCTTATCAGCTGGAGAATAGTTTGTTTTCCTAGCCCTGGCAGCTGGAAAGCTCCGGGTGAACGACAGCAAACTAAGCTCTGCAGGTTTTACGAAAAGACTTGGTAGCCCACACTGCGGTGTAGACTTGGGGCACCATTGCTCTTATCCTACCAAAGACATATTCTCAACCAAAGAGTGAACACATACCAAAACGCCCTGAGATAAATAAAGAAAAGTAAATGAAATGGCTACTAATTTATATCGACAATTTTGAGACGCACAGGGACAACATTCAACTGGTGATACATTCTCAGCTTATATATATATCCTGTCAAGGCCCATTTCAGGGTGTGAAAACGGATAATCCAAAAGGGAAGTGTCTTGAAAAATATGTGGGTACCGCTAGGAGTGCAGAATAGCAAGTAAAACAGAGAGGAAAGCACATCAAAAGATTTAAATCAAAATAAGAAGTAAATAAACAATAACAAAATTTCAGATTGTAACGGGACTTACATTTTGGTTTATATACATTCTCTGTTTTGATATTTTATCGGTAATGTCTCCCCTAAAGCTTTGAATTGTATAGAACCATTTCCAAAATTATTAATTCAACAATCAGATAAAACCTAGATAAAATCAGATAAAGATAACAATCTTCCTTATTGAGCACTTTTATAAGAATTAAATTGCGTATTTGTATTCATTAAATATACTTATCTGAGCACAATTTGAAGTATTATGTATTGTATAGAAAGCACAAAATGGCATACTAAGAATTCAGAATGTAAAGTATACATATATGTCAAAAAAGAGTGCTTACTGCATATTTGTAACTTCAGAAATTATGACGTCACGAATCGAAAACTTCCGAAGCAAGGTATCACGTGACACTGTGAAGTCACATAACCAGTTGTATATACAGATGCTTATCAGAATAATGGAAACACCTGTAGTTGGCAACACGTCAGATGTATGGGTTGGCAGTGGTGTCGTGGCGACCGCAGCGCCGGACTGCTGGTGGTGGTGTGTTAGGTCGGTCTCCATACTACGTCAGGCGTCGTGGAACAGGAGTGTGCAGTGGCTCCAGCAGATGGAGGTAGTGTAAAATGGGAGACCTCTCAGAGTTTCAAAGAGGGCAAATTGTTGGTGCGCGGTTATGTGGAGTGAGTGTGACGGCAGTGGCTAGCGTGTTAGGTGTGTCGCCAGGGACAGTGTCGAAGGTGAAGACGGCCTACAAAACACACGGGAAAACCACATCGGGGAAGCGGAACAGTGGGAGGAAGAAAAGCATCAGTGACAGGGCACGCCGGGTATTAAAGCGCATTGTCACGCGGAACCGTCGTGCCACTGCGGCGCAAGTGACGGAGGAACTCAATCAGCACCTCCCCCAACCTGTTTCGACAATCACAGTCCGCCGCGAATTACATGACATGAACTTACGGGGTCGTGTTGCACGGGCCAAACCTCTCATCAGGGACCAGAACGCTTTAGCACGCCGCAAATGGTGCCGCGACCATGCAACTTGGACCGTTGACGACTAGAAACGTGTGGTATGGTCGGATGAGTGACCATTCACCCTATTCCAAACCACGGGCCGTGTTTATGTGTGGAGAACGCCCAAAGAAGCGTATGATCTGCAGTGTCTCCGCCCAACTGTGAAACATGGCGGCGGCACGGTGATGCTGTGGGCCGCAATATCATGGTTTTCATTGGGTCCTGTGGTCACACTTCGCGGACGCATCACTGCCAACGATTATGTCGCAATTTTAGGAGACCACTTGCATCCTATGGTCCGGATGTTGTTCCCGGACAATGACGCCATATTCCAGGATGATAATGCTTCCATTCACGCAGCTGGAGTTGTTGCAGCGTGGTTTGAGGAACATCGGGATGAAGTTCAACACCTCCCCTGGCCCGCCCAATCGCCAGATCTCAACATAATTGAACATCTGTGGTCCATCTTGGAAACACGACTCCGGCGACGATTTCCACCTCCATCCTCTCTCACAGAACTGGCCGATACCCTGCACGAGGAATGGTGTAATATTCCACTTGCTACCATTCACGACCTCTATGTCTCCATCCCACGTCGCATCAAAGCTGTTCTGAAGGCGAAAGGTGGCCCGACACCATATTAATCTGGTAAGTTGCACTTTCGTTCAGGTGTTTCCATTATTCTGATAAGCATCTGTAGATGGCTTCAGGGAGTTCTGAATCAGATCTTCCTGGGCTACGGACCAGACCACATCAAGCTTTCTTGCTCGGTGTTTGCTTCTTTGGTATTGTCCACTAATAAACAAATATTATCTTGAATTCTCTTGCATTCTTTATTGATCTTACCTTTGTGGTTCTGCTTTATCAGCTATTGCTTTACACCTTGTCCTACAACCACTTATTCAAAACATATTACCGGTGTCGGCTCGTCTTCAATCGACAGGTAGACACTACTCCAACACCCATAGCTTGTCTTTATGACAGGTAGGGGTTGTCCATCCTTAATCCTGGTATCGTCTCATCTTCAATAGCCAGGCAGACACTATTCAAAAACCAAAACTCGGCCCTGGCTCGTCTTCAATAGGCAGATATTGACTACTCAACCAACCTGAAGCATCGGCTCGTCTTCAATAGGCAGGTAGGGGCTGCTCGGCCTATTTCTTCGGTACATCGTTTCGTTTTCAATAGGCAGCTAGATGCTTCGTTCCTGGCTCTGAAAGGAGTCCTTTACCATCTTATGGCTCTGGCTCATCTTCAATAGGCAGATAGGAGGAGTCACTCAACCAAACTCATCTACTCTCTCTCTCTCTTTTCCATATTCCTCTTTTACACTAATAAATAATTGCATTTCAGCTCCGCGTTAGTTATCCCACACCCAGAAGCCGTGGCAGAGTGAAGTTATATTATAGTCGCGTATATCTCCAGGGGTTATATTAGGTACCTCTGGCACGTTAAGATTAGGATAGTGAGTAGGGTCGTCTCGGTACGTATCAAGATATAAAAATGAAGATTAAATAAAATAAATAAAAACGGAAATAATAACAATAAATAAGTGAAAGATCAAGTAATAACACATTCGGAAAATTATGACAAAGATCTTCGAGAGAATATTCAGATAAGAATGACAGGAAGACATGTTGGACGAACAAAGGACGAGGAAATTGTGTTTCGATCATGTGGTCAGAACAAAGGAAACTCAAAGTGCTAATATATAAATGATAAAAAAATGTATGAGAAAACTATACTTACATATTTGGAAATACAGATAAGTGTAGGGGTACATCACACACACACACACATAGAAAAGTACCAACGTTTCTCCAAAGACGTGGTCACATAATAGAGAAGAAAAAAGACTGAGAGGAATGTTGATAAGGAGCTTCCTTCTTGTGAGCTCAACTGAACTTCTAGTTTCGTAATGATCTCGCTTTTATGATCTAGCCACTAAGTCACCTATCTTTCAGTAGAGTATGAAATACGTTTTCCTCTAACTTTTTTTTTTTTTTTTTTTTTTTTTTGAGTCTTAGTGACCATGCCCTATCAGAGAAAGATAGCCACTCTTTATTTCTGTGACTATTTTTGCTACTGTGTCCTGCAGGCATAAGTAACCATTTTTCTATCCTTTCTTGACGTCCTTAATCTGCATAACTCCTTCAGGAAGTCATTTTATGACTTGAAGCTACTTATCTTTTTCACTCCCGTCGCTTTTCTTTTGTGCTTTCACAGGTTACTTTAATAAGTTTTTCTCCTTCATGACCTGACTACTCTGTTCGTTACTTTCAGAATGGTATCATTAAAGATACTCGTGACTGCTTCTCTTTTTCTCAGTTTTTTTTCTACAACTATGCCTAATCAACGAAAGCTACACATTTATTTTGTGTGTATGAAGTATTCGTACACATGCCCCTATGTCCAGTAAATGTAAGTATTCCTTTTATACCCAATTTTATCATTTATATTTACCTTAATTGATGTGAATTTTTCTCTCTCTTCCAGAGTGCTATTCGTTGTTATAAATATAATTTATCCTTAGACTTACATTACTAATGTCCATGTTACTATTTTGTATCCTCTCTTCAAACGACATTTTGAACAATGGCCAAATGGAAAAGCCAGTTTCAAATCGTTTCTCGAACTGAACCAGTTCCGTGTAGTCCAGTTCACTTGGTCAATTTTAAATAAAAGGGCCACATTATTTAACGTAGAATTCGTTGTGGAAAATAGTACCCTCACCAGTTCGGTTGCACATAAAACCAACCACAGGCAGTACTTGGATTATTCAAGTTTTCATCTTTACCACACCACGAAGGAAATTCCAT
The DNA here is from genome assembly GCA_022664845.1 of Lepisma saccharinum. Taxonomy (NCBI): domain Eukaryota; kingdom Metazoa; phylum Arthropoda; class Insecta; order Zygentoma; family Lepismatidae; genus Lepisma; species Lepisma saccharinum. Next base: position 8,751 of record JAGDQP010012737.1, read on the forward strand.
TTTTCTTTGACCACACAGCACCACGTCTCGAACCGAAATCTATAAGCCATGATTCAAGGAAGCTTAAGTAAGCCGAGACTACCCACGTAACCATATAACTCCAACTAGTTATGTGATCTGTTGAAGGGATATTAGATGATGGCTTATTTTTTTTTTTATTTCCTTATACTGTTAGCACTACGACCATAAAGTATGCTATAGACAGACTGTCTATTAAAAAATAAAAGTAAATATCATTAAAGGTAAAGGTAATTTTTATCATTAAAGATAAAAATAAATATCATATCACGATCGTGGTAGTTTATTCAGTTGAATATAAATAGCTTCAGATCACTGTTATGAGTATGAAGACGCCATTCCATTATTTATACTAAATGGAGTCACTAGCAGATTCACAGTAGCAGATGCATGACAATACTTTTAATATGGATAGTCGTATATGGACATATAAATAAAGCACTGTACTAGAAGAACTTGCAATCCATCATTCGATATTAAAATACTTAATGTTTTTAGTCTTCTTATATCCTTAAACATATGATAAAGATACAACAATAAATTTATCCTTCTTTGCACAACTATATGCCAATAACTAATTATATGGCTACGATGCTAACACTGACACAGATTCCTAACACTAACCAAGCAAATTCTTCCCAATCAGAATCCACTGACTCTAATCTAGTTCCATTTAAAATTAACTAAGTCCGATCAAATTCTATATTCTCACTTCAACGTCTTTCAATCAGTAATATCTTGCCAAACCGAGATTAATATTTCAGCACCTCCACCGTCAATCTAAGAACCACCTTTATACAAGTTTTTTTCCCTGTCACCCACAGCCGGAGCTCATATGTGAAAGATATGCAGATGTATGACTGACCACATCGTGACCTCTCCTTTGACCGCTAGTAGTAGTATTGGTGGTAATTAAACCTTAAGGCCCAAGGGTCCTTGCTTCACTTCCAACGTGATATGCATCTTAACCTGCACACCGTACGATGTGTTTCTGTGGGAGAGACAGAAGGACATTAGAAACCAGATGCTCTACTCTCCATGTACGGCCAGTTGCATAACCGGTTTTCTCTAACCGTTTCTGTTGCTGTAATCAACGTTCTGCATCCCCCCACCAACATCTCAACGCACCGCCACTGGAAGGAAGTTTAAATGCAGGAATTAAACCTCGTCCAAACCTTCATTATCTTCATAAACGTTACCTCTCAAATTTTCCCTACACCTTTCCCTATACATAATGCATTAGTCAACCGTTTCATATTTGATGCATCGTCTAGTAAGAGACTCCACCACTGCTTTGTTCACAATGAGTGTTTGTTCTGCAGTCACTTGTATCTTCCTTTTTTACCTTTTTATTTTAATTTGGCCTTATTTAATGTATAACTTTTAATTATTTCAATTTGTATACGGAATTATAAAAATATTAGATATTATTTTTATACAAAAACCTTTCGTATGGTAACGGCTGAAAAATACACAGAAAATTATCCCTGCCTATAATTTTGCTAGTGAAGTGACTAAAGCAACAAACCGCCAACTGGAGAACACGGAAGTGACGATTTTTTCTGTGCATTCTTAAGCCGAAATTCCACTTTATAGTGTATCATGTTTCGTCTTTTCTAGTATAACATTGCAGCTGAAAATAAATCTGAAAATTACAGATCTCGGTAACGGATTATAATTAGACTTTGCCTAAGACTATTTTACGATACTTTCAGCTTGGAAGAAGTCTTCTTGCCTGAGTATCAACATGTTTATATCTTCTGAATGGTAGGGTGTGAATGTCAGATGGAAGTTGAAGACGAGGCAGGATATCAGCGGGGATTATGACGGTTCTATAGAGAAAAGTAAGTAGTAATAATGTTATTTTCATCAGTTATCTTCATTTTCACAATTTATTGTTACTTAGTTGTATTATTTCGCAAGAACATCAGCCCTAGAAGTGACAACTCTTAATAAAAACAACAAATCCGATGACACACTAATGAAAAATGCCCCATTTCACCAATGCAAGCCTTGTTTACAATTAGGCTTATTTCTTTTTATTTTCCTTGTAGGATTAAAGGGCAAATTTGATCTATGCCTGACGTGTCTGGGGAAGAATTTTTCTCTGCTGTCTATCTTTTAGTGAGAAGGGATAGGGAAGATACCAGTCAGAACATTGGAATTGGAATTGGAAATGGAAACTGAGGAGCTTAGAAACTGTATTCGCCTTTGAAACAGGGAAATCCTTGAAAACCTCAACATGGATTTGAATCCAACGCTAGCAGGGAAAGGTGACTCAATTAGGATGGAATACGATAGTTTTGGGAGCATTTGGAATATCTGGAAGCTAGGATAGTACTGAATGAGAAAATTGTAAACGGAGGGAGCTTAGCGGGCAGGCCAGTTGGAGTTATTTTTTTTAATTCTCAGGATAGATCAAGTTTTTTTATGGTTACGGTGATTGCAGTATCTACGATCGCCCTGAGAAGTGAGTACTGCTGAAGTAGATCATCTTAGAAGCAGATACCGGTGCTACAGACACCAAGAGTGCATGGGGAGAGCGTAGGAGCTATTGAAGTAGCCATATTGCGTGCAGTTGGGAGATTTAATGACACCAGTCTTAAGTCGATTCTTCTTAAGCCAGACATCCACATCTAGGAAAGTTATATTTTCTCTCCCTGAAGAGTGGTAAAGTGAATTTACGGGAAATGTGCAGTTGAGCTAGCTAGAGCAAAAATTGTGTGCTAGATTTATCAAGATTAGAGCATGTATCGACAAACTATTTAAGGACAGCGGGAGATAAGTATGAATATTGTTGGCGTCACGTAATGTCACTCCACCTAAAACAAAGATAATGTCTGTTAGAAAGGGTCAGAGATAGAATGCATTGTGGAAAGGTTGTTTGAATTTCTGATATAAGAATTGAGTAGTTGTGAAGATACGACTGAGAAAAGATCTGAATTTAGTTAAGAAAATCATATCTCTTGAATTGATATACTAGGATCTTTGTTACTAAAGGAAATACATGGACAAGCTTTTGATAAAAAGGGATTAATAAGTGTTGAGGAAAGGAATAGCGCACTGTTGAGGAATGGTAAAAGTAAATAAACAGCAGGATTAGAATCGTACCTTCAATGATAAGGCTGGCGCCATTCCTCAGGATTGAAGACGGATCCTCGTTGCACTCAGACAGAGCGATGAGTGACAGACTCACAAGAACTCCTGTCCTTTGTTGAATGATGATAGGTGTAACATAGAGAAATAGTTACTGTCTTTTTACTCTTAGAAATCTGCCCTTCTGTCCTCTCAAGCATCCCTGTCTGGTCCTTTCATTACTAATTCTGCCGTGTTATCCGTTTGAAAATGCGTTAGGAATGATGTAATCTTATGTAATTTCCCTATAGCTCAATAGAGCCCTACTTACGTCATTTACATAATACTTGACAGACATTAGTTGGCATGTTTCAGAAGTTACATAAACAATCTTATTCACAATAACAATCTATAACTGTTAATAGAGATTTCAACACATTCAACACTATGTATGGAATGGAGAGGTTGGATGGATGGTCGAAGTTAGGTGGTAGAGAGAGAGTCGAATACTCTATCTAATATAATATAATATAATAGGTAAAACGTGGTAGGAAGAAAAGTTATTTACATATTCAAGATCTATAAACAGGTGTACTGAAGCTCCACACGCAATTAAAAAAATTGAGAAGCCTTCGATAAATGCGTGATCAAGGCAAAGAACTGAAGAGAATACAGAAAATAGAGATGTAAATATTATGTAATTATAAAGTTGTTTCGATATGTACATTTTTCACAGCATATCACTGGTTCTTCAGGGACGTTAAACACTCGACACTTCTGTATAGTAGAGAAAACATCTTGAAAACAAAAGTAATACAGGAAACAATAAAACAGAAATGGTATCAACTGAGGTACATTCTGACCATCCAGACTTTAAAGTAACATAGATTCCAAACACCAGTTTTCGTAAAGTTTCTGGCACTGACGTATTGCTGCTCCTAGGTGAGTGGGTGAATTGGTGATGAATGTTCTAAAGAGCTGGTGAGCTTCTACGGATTTTGGTAAAGTGGTCTCCGAACCACTCCGTTCAATTGACCCCGGCGGAATTTGAACCCGTAACCACGTGCACAGGAAGCTAACGCTCTAACCTCTCGGCCACTCCGAGGTCTATTGTTCCTAGGTGTCAAGGTATGTAGATATATATGGGAAACTGAAGCACCTAATTTGATTATGTCAGTACACTTATGAGCAAGTGTAAGTATATACATATATATATATTCAGAGTAATATAGGATGATGTGAATCAATAATATATTTATGATACTTACCATATTATGATAACCTTTTTGAAACATTATGTATAATAAACGCGCCCCCGTGCAAAATGTCATTATTTAGAGGATTTATTTCTTGTGTCACATGGCTTATTCCCATCAGAAATAAGACAACTTATGGCAATATATTTCTTATTCTTGAATCCTCATTACTTAAGCTAAATTCTTGGTAAAGTTACCATCTCATTTCAGTTTATAGATATTTTAGATAGAACAAATTTGTTATTAAGTGTCGACCTTGCAAGTGCATTAAGTAAAGTTGGTGTTAGTGAGAGCGTAAATATGGTTATTTTAAAAATCTGTATACAGAGTTTTCTTTTCCTTTTGAAAATATAAAAGATAGATGACCTGACATAAATTTAAAATCAATTTTTAGATTTATTGCTTGAGCCACAGAATGGCATCAAATATTGATAAAATCTGTCTTTAAATGTGTATAAGACAGTGTGTTTTTATATTATTAAATATCAATTAATAAACTACACTTGTCTTGGATGTAAAGGGCATCTATATATGATTATTGTCATTTTAAATTAAAATTTGAATTGTATAGTAGTGTCCCAAAAATTACGAAATCCATTGTCTCAAAGCATGCAACTAATAAAACAACTACACATTGGTACACCATTCTTATGCTGAATTTAGTTTTGTATATTTAGAAATTTCCTGACAAATTTATTAAATGTCAATCATCATTGAAGTACTCTTGTAAAAAAAAAAAGCTAGAGTTTAAAAGAAATAGCAAATGGGCGTAAGAGTGTAACGGTACTTAGCTCTATGACAAGCCATAAGAATCATTTAAACTGAAGAAATCTCTAAGCTTAAGGTATTTTAATAGACAGTGCTTTATTCAAAACAATTAACACTTCCGAGAAGGAACGCAAACAAAAAAGAAAAACAACTGAAGGAAAACAAACAGCTTAGCAGATCATGGAATTTCTATCATACAAGTTGCATGTGCGGTATGGGATGAAAGCAAATAAATATATTTTCAGATAGAAACTAAAGCTTATGACCAACGTCTTCTCTGCAGAACCCTATTTATAATAAAATGTCTTGTTAAATAATTTCAAAATTTTAACGTAGAAGTTTCCAAGTCAGTACTACAAGTAGGATAGCTGTAAAAACACCTACTAATTTATAATGTCAAGTTATAGAATCTCCGCAGAAAAATAGGGGAAAAAAAGACTTTCTATCTCTAACTATATATTTTTATTTCAAGATCTGTTACCAAGATATGGAAAAAAGTTCTTTGACAATTGAAAAAGAGAAAAAAAAGTGGAAATCATATAGATAATTACAATTGATTTAACAAATTTCACAATAATCCAGCTACAAAATGAGAGTTCTAGGGTTAAAGGGTAATGTGATAATTATCACCACGATAATAACGCCTCGAGCAAATCATCCTACATCAAACTGACTTTCGTTTTTAGAAATATAAATTAAAATTCCCCAGCATGTAAATGTTGATATCAAACAGAATTCTTTTCATGTTTAAGCTTTTGACCCCAAAATATAGAAAGGGTCTACTGAGAGCGATAAACTAAACTAAATTGCCATAGTATTCCCAAAATCTATAGCATTAAATAATTTCCCATTTCTCGATTTATCTTAGTATGTACTATAGCTAACTGCATAAATTACTTTTGAAAAATTAATAAAATTGTATATCATATACAATATATATGGTTAAAAGTAAGCGCAGAGTAATCTCTAAAAGATCCAAGTAATAAATACATAAACAACCTGGAGATTTTAAGATAGGGTGAGAGAGACATCTTTAAGGAGATCCTTTTCCTATCTAACATATTAAATTGAAACTCTTCATACAGAACGGACAAAGATGATAAAAAAAAAATTACATAAAGAAATGAGTCATCTTCATAACACATCATCCACTTACCTGAATGTATTGGGACAAAAGGCCGCAATAGAAATGGAACGCTGGTTGGGCTGAGAACTTAACATCGGAAGTCTGCTCAGAAAGGAAAGGAAAGAAGAAAAATTCTACAGTAAAAAATAAATAATCAGAGATTTTATTTTAAAAAGATGAAAATTCAATGTTTTAAAGGCACGTTTAATTACTTTTATAAGAATTAATCTCTATATATGAAAGAATAATTTCAAGTGTATCGTTTTTTGTTTTAACGCTAATATAAAATGATTTGTAATCACTGATGTCGAATAAATGCTATAAGGAGAATCTATGTAAAAAAAAAGTCAAGCTAATTAATTTATTTGTCAATTCTTAACAGTTGTGTAAAAGGATGTGAATAAAATAACCATGTCAATTTGTTCACATTAAAATTAAAGAAACATCTGTAACAAGAAAATCGCTTTTTCATTCTTGTTAGATAGAATTACTACATTTGTCGTTTCCGTACATTGAAAATGCCTTCTCTGATGTAACTGTGTATTTTATCGGAGGGGTACAAATTAAATGCACATTAGCTTTAATGCAAATCCCATTGGTCTAACAAATCAATACACACACTTGATCAAGGCAGTTTTTGCAAGTACATTTAGTAAGATGAGTACGAATAGTTATAAGATAAATCAGAGTGAAAATACCAGAAACAATGATCAGTTAGATTACGGTCATTAACAAAGCGTCACACATGGCATTAGCAGTGTGTGAGCTCGACATTGTAATGCACTACTACCTAAATTAAAATGCTGGCAGATGTTGGTGACCAGTTTGGAAACAAGGGTAAAGTTACTGTGCACCAGAACTCGTAAACTGCATACTAATGGAGATTTTAGTTATATTAAATCTACACCATATTAAGTGACATGTCCATTACCTACCATGTGACTTGTCTCGTAGCCAACCTACTCCCAATCTTACTCTTGCTCACATTTTATCTTTTGTGAGTGATTTTTTACAGTTTAACTACGCAACGAAGTCAAGTTGACTGTACAAAATATATTGGATTTGTAATTCTTTGGATGTGGAACGAATTTTTGAACTTGGTAATTTGTTTTAAAAGTAACTGATTAATAGACAACTATTGTAATGTAAACAGTTTAGATGCAAATAAGCGTCTTAACTCTATGTATTATAGATCAATACTATACATTAGTACAACATAAGCGACGAAGGAGATTCTTGTAAATTTAGGTATGTCGTGTAACTATTCCGGACCGAAATTTTAGTTAGTTTCAACTTAGGTTCAAAATTTATTGCAGCTGTACATTTGTGCAATACTCATAAGAAGCTTTCAAATTTCTACCTTATAACATTGGCGAGTCCAGAGAGCGCGCGCCCTCTGCTGAAAGTAAAATATTTTATTTTTATAGTATTATTTAAATAATTTATCTCAGAGAAACCTTTGATTTCTTTCAAAACAAACCTAATTTATCTAGAAATGTCAAGTTTGGGAGTTTCCGGTTTCATATTCCATCATAAAACTTAGCGATATGATAAAGTTATATTTAAAAGAAATCACTTAGCGGGAAAATATCGAAAATGTCCCTGGTTAATTGCTTTAAGCTCCCCCCTCAAGAAAATCCTGGATCCGATACTGCCTTATAATGAGTTCGTTGGCTAATGGCTAGTAGAAGCAACCGAGATTTCGAGTTTACAGCATGGACTTGTTTTCGGAAAAGTGGTCTAAAAGCACAAATATATTATACAAACAACAAACGGGTGGGGGTGTTATTACATCGATGATACTTTAACATCAACCTAAGCATATATTAATTGACCAAACGGTGCACGGGAATTTTTTTGCCAAATGATTGAGTGTTGAGCAGATATCACATTAAAAAAAGAAAGAAAGAACTGCATTTATCGTTTATGATTAGGAAGGTACAGAAATGAAACAAACAGAGTCAAGAAAATAAGCTTATAAGAGAAAGAAAAGAAACTAAGGAATTGAATATTTTGCCCTTCACTTGGTTTCCTACATCATCAATAACTTGACACTTAATTGGCTGTTGCCGTTCACGGTTTACCAGCTAATAATACCTATGAATAGAAGGAAATGACATCATTATCTCATTATTACATTAAGAAAAAATGTTGGTTTTCCTATGCACATTAACGTTTATTATCTATCCGTGCAATCTGCACATGAAATTAAACTTATTATCGAAATCTTCATCATTTCCAGATATCATTTGATTCTATACACTTATATAAAATAGAGAATTTGAATATTATATGGCACGTTTACTAATGAGTATATTTTACTGGAGTCGAAAGAGAGGTTTATTTTCTTTTCTTTGTGTGAATGATTCAGGAGAAAACTGGATTAAAATTGTATATATGACCTATTACACCAAAACTGTACTTGCTGGCAAAACGCGTGGATACTTACACTAGTAGGAAGTTTTAAATTGTTTATAACAAATAGTAAGCCAAATTAAATAATAACCATGATATGTGTATTAATTATTATGCAAATTTTATCCTGTACGTAATTCCAAGATATCGATACTCAGATGAAGATATTGTCTGGCGTTAAACAGTACCTTCATCGCAGTATCGATACCTGGCGACCACACGCAAGTTTTCTGTTAAGAAGTCCAAGTATTCCATATTTAAAATTGTTTACAAAACAAACTAACCCTTAATTCCAATATGGTGGGAAAAGCGGCTCCCGTTTAGGTTCTATTCCGGTAAGAGGCCTTAAATTTTCAGAGATTTTCCAGTATTAGATGTCAATTAGAGATTTACTTCAATAAGATGTAGCGGAATTGGGGTTTGAAAAGTAGACATAGTTCCCAAACTACTGGTCGTACCAAGATGTGGAGTTTATTATTCCAAAAACTGCATTATCTTGTTATGATTGTTCTCTTGTAACAAATGATAGTAGGTATCATTTTAATTTTAGGTGTACCTGATGAAAGCAAACAATTTACACTGTGCATGTTAGTTACCTAAAGATTCATTTGTTTCGCTAGTGTCCTGCTCTAGTACGCCGGGTCACCAAGGTCGACTTGAATACGGTAACGATTGTATATAGTTGGTTGGTTTTATGCGAACAGAGGTCACGATAGTGTTGTTACCTAAGATTATGTCCACGTTAAGGTATATAGCTCTGTTGTTTGAAATGAATCAAGTGAACTGGACAGCATGGAACTGAATAAGTTACACTAGGAAGGTGTTGAGACTTGTCATAAGGAGAAAGTATCATCGAAAGAAACGTATCGAAAGGAGTGGAGTTAAATGTTGGATTTGTAGGAAATTTTGTTTCAGATTGCCCACGAACATGTTAGCATAGAAAGGGGATATTCTCCTACACATGGGTTGTCTCCTACACATGGGTCGAAAATAAAACTTTTAGGGTTTAGAGATTGGATGGCAAATTTAAAAGGAAAGCTGTTTTCAATATTGAGTTTAGGTCTCTTTTTGTGGAAAAAATCGGAAGCTGTCACGTCATGAGCATGAGGAAAGTTGGTATAAAAGGAAGTAAGAAGCAATATGTCGGAAGAGAAAACTTGCAAATTCTATCCAGGAACCTGAAACATCATACAGGAAATTCGTGGTAATTCCAGAGTTTGTTACCATATGAAAACAGAGTGATATTCTTTATTTAGCTTCTTATCTAAAATATGTATATTTTTTAAAAATAAAAGTGTTTCCATCATCGCGCTTTGAAGCTAAATTGAAAGGAAGACATGCAAACGCATTTTGTGGACAAAGTCTTGGGGTTGTGCTCATTGAGCACCTGTTTCGCCTGTTGGTTTTTAGAACTTTCAATTATTTGGGCAATTACACAGAACTTTCTTCCTAGAATCTTAAGAGAAAGAGCTGATTCAATGCTCACTGTCATGTACGCGTATATATCTATTCGGTATTTTAATGTTTTGTGCTATCTGGAGGCATCTCTTTCTGCAAAAGGGGACCACGCAGCAAGCAAAAAAGGCTATATAATTGATTTCATAAAGAAATTGACAAGGCTGATTATATTTTAATAACCACAAAAAGAAACTAAAACGTTATAGTTGCGGAGATATACCACCTCCCTCTTCAGACTGAACTATAGAACTCCTCTATAGTTCAGTCTGAAGAGGGAGGTGGTATATCTCCATAACGGTAACGTTTTAGTTTCTTTTTGTGGTTATTAAAATATAATCAGCCTTGTCAGAAAACTGTATTTTCTTTACTCAAGATGAATACAAGGCTGTATCGTTATAATATCCAAATTGGTTTCATTGTCAATGTAGTCATCCACCTAATATTACTCCATATTAAATGTAGTTTCTCCTAATGTTAAATTCAATTACACTCGGAGGGACAGGAGAACAATATTTTCGATAAAAATATATTTGTTTCTCTATAACCAATACAAATATTAACATCATCTTGTTAACATCATCAACATTCCAATGCTGTTTGTATCGCTATATATGTTCTTCTGCCATGGTTTGTAAAGTTTGGCTGAAATTGGTTTAAACTTTGGTTTGGCATACTGGAATATGCAAATATGTATGTGTATTGAGTATATTTACTCAGTGTTCAATTTGCTATCAATTACGAAGGAGGAGGGGGGGATCCTACAACTAATGATTGTTGGTAAGTTTGAACCTACTGCTTGTTTGGGTAGAAATACAAAGAATTTGTCCTTGGTTGGGATGATATTGCAGTTCAACAACCGGGGATGAAATCCTCTGATAAAAGGGAAAATCCCCGGCAAATCGGACACTGTTTACTATGGAAACAGCTAATGTTTAACAACTGAGGAGCATTTCCCTACATCGTTATGTCAAGGTTGATTGGAATTGGATACATCATTCCTACGTAACGCTGGAATACGCGTTTAATGATTGAGCCTCGTTACCGTGGAAACCGTAAATGTGTTAAGATCATAATAAGGCTAAGTTACCTTGAGATTTTTTCACTACCCCAGTTTGTCAAGTTTTCCTGCAATTGAATCGAATCATATCTACGTAATGTTCCAATATGATGAAATAAGCGAATCTTGTTATCATTGAAATGTACATTCTAATATAGTATGATCCTAAAGAGTATTATGTGAAGTTTGGCTGTATAATCGGATCAATCATTCAAACAGAATGCTCGAATCTGTGTTTAAAAGTTGAGCTTTATTGCATGGAAACGGCAAATAGTTTGATATACTTCGAAATCCGCTTCAAAGAAACGCTGTATCACCATGCACCTTTATCTTCTAAAATTCTCTAAGAAATTATTATTACGACACTCTATGTAGTGTATTTGACTCAGCCATTTTTGTAGGATCATTTTAACATACTCTGATGGCTTAGGAATATCATATTTCACGTTTATAAGTATCAAGTTGGTAAATTTATGTTGAGCCAGAAACAAAAAAACAAAAGTATTTTGAGAAATTAATTTTGGATGATAAAATAGTAAAAATGTTTGTATAGAAAAAAAAATCCTGGTCAGATTTGTGATCAAATATATAAAATGAGAAAATTAGTAAAATGCAAATATTTTAACTCATTTCACTTTCGGACAATAAGAATAATGCACTGTAATGAAAACAAGTATGTAATTTGTCTTGCATATACAGACTCACATGGTCTAGTTTAGTCAAATTATATATTTATAACAATAAAAAATAACACTGATTCAATCATATTTGTAAAAGAAAGTAGTCCAAATTTACATTAATATACTGACTGGGATAGTGGGATATGACTTTCTAGTAAATTGTGTAATCAGTAATAAACTTTACTTATAATCGAGCGTATTGGAATAACTGGAAATAACAATTCCTAGCATTATTCAAGGTCATAAAACTTCTAGGTTAAATTTAGAGGAAAAATTGAAACTAAGTTAGGTTATATGTCAATATCTTATGCAAGAGCTGATCTAAGGCCCAACTCATACAAGCAGCACTTATTCTGTACTAACCTGTGAAAGATTTCCTATGCCTTAAAAGACAAATTCGAAGAAGATCTGAGGATTCAAACAAAAATATTTAACAACAGAAGTCATATAGCAGAAATCTACCATAATTAATGCCATCGAAACCAATAACCAATATTAGATACTCATTCAGACTTAGAGTTTTTCACTGTAGGTGTTACATTCTTCTTCATATATCATCTGTAGTGGCCTTTCAGAACACATTAACTATAATTGTTTTACGTACAAATATTACTACATCTAATTATAATGAAATAAAAATCTTTGTTGAGATGTATTACTAAATGTCTAGTACAAGAACATAGAACATTTTTAATCCATGTGCTTTATTGGTGATAATGGCCTATGGGATCATATAAATGGCCGTCGTAGCACGTATGAACGTCAGCGTAAGATCCGAATAAATAAAGAAATACAGGATGGTTAAAACATCTGTTAAGAGAAGGTTCAGTCTCATGAGCTTAGTAAACAAGTCAGTAAAGTTGCAGTATTAAATAAGATAGAATCCTTTACTATAATAACATCTGAAAGCCCATTAAGTGATCATGCAGAATCCATGTATTGATCTTGCCAGTCTCCCATAAAGAGAAATCATTTAATAAAACTGCAAAGTTTCAGAAATAATGTAAATTGAGCAACGACGTAACAACCCCCATCTACTGTCCGCCATGTGTACGCATACCTGCTGAGACTTTGGTCGTGGTCGTGGTCTCGCTTAACTTTCCTGTGACTTGCACCAATGGCAGTTCTAATGTAAATTTATACTTTTGCCTTTTAACACGCGATGAAGCTTTATTGGATCAAGTGAAGTATAATGAATATTTTTTTATCGAGTTGCAATATACAGTGTTTCTGCCAGGATTTTACGTTTGGATGGCGTAAAGTCAAAATTATTAGGATTTAAGTAGAGTTTTACACGGTTATATCGATTTTGACCTTAAAAAAGATTAAAGTTGGGGTTGCTCTCAAGAATTTGGAGGGTGACACCCCCTCACTGGAGGCGGGCAGAATCATTGGGAATATATCTTGTTTATTTACTTAAAAGCAGTATTTTAATTTATATTTCTTCCAAGCTTCCTCAACGAAAATCGAATATTTGACATATCGATTTCTAATCTTTCGACTCTTGCTACCAAATTAATACAGTAATCCTTTGTTCGACCCAGCAATCTGACGGTCAGAATAAGAAACTAATAATGGTCAGAAGCTCGTTCCTTATGCTAATACATGTAAATTATTAAGGATGTCAAACCAAGTTCTTCAATGGTACCAACACAATACTTTTACATGAAATTGTTTAACCCAATAAGTCAGTTTCAACTAAAGCAGAGATGCTCATACATTTGGACAAGTTGTGGATTAACAAACAAACTTAATAAAGGCTTTCTGTTTTTCAAACTATTTAACTTTGAAATACGTCATTCTGAGGATAAATTGACTGAATCGCAATCATAAATTTTATGGGACTCTTCCAGTGGACATAGACACTTTGCAAGACTTTGCATACGAATAAATAAAAATCCTTTAAATGTAATTTTCTTGTAATCGGAACGAGGAGGAACGAACAAATTACTTTAAAGTTGTTTAGCCCATTTGTAAGAGAATAATTGAGTGTGTTATTTAATAAAATTGGCCTACAAAACGAAGTAAAGCCCGACGAAGAATATATTTGTAAAATAGGTCAAGTTCTTACACAAAACGCTCGCCCGCTAAAAGGGAGTTCCTTTGTTACTATATAAGGAAATATGACGTAATAATGATTGATGGGATAGATGAAAGCCATTTATGGATGAGTAAACGTAAGCGGGAGGTGATATTGGATACTTATATATATACAATTAACAGATAATGTATTAAGTATGTTTACAAACAGTAGTTTTATTCTAATACTGGTATTTTCTTCTAAAATGGATGTTTGTCATAAAGAAATGGTTTGAATTTTTGTGATGCTTTAAGTAAGTAAAAGTATTTTCATCTAAGACTGAAGTAAAATCAGTGATACCGTATTTTAAGATCTTGCAAATACACGAAAAATGTTGAAAGTTGAACAATACAATTCCGTATGTTAAAAATATGTCAGATGTATATTGAATCATCAATTTTACTATTCACTAAGGAACACATTTTCAGAATTCACACACACTGCGTATGAACTTTCTATGTGAAGATTTTCAGATACTAATAACACTTCTCTGCAGCAGCCTGGGCATGAATCAGAGATAAGTAAGAAAAGAATCAGTGTTATAACTATACATACCTTCAAGCCATATATAGTAAAAGAAAATAGAATTTGTAATGCGAAAAAAAAAATTATGAACAGCGTGAAAATTACCGGGATTATCAGAGGAAACGCCCCTTGAAATCTCTCGAACTAACTATGTTTGTTTCGCAAATAAATAGAAATATCCATGGTGGAATATGTACATCTGGTATCACGAATGCATTATCCGTAATTTTAAATTTTACTTGTGTTTTAATAAACATAAATTATCCTTTTATTCAGACCACTAACTAATTAGCTAATCTGTTACTGTGCCTGTTCTGTTATTGGGAAGTTGCTGCATACCAAAGACACTGTTGAAGTAAAACTAACCACTAAAATAACTGGTTTCTTCTATGGCAACAAGACTACGGGGTGAAGGATGGATCATGAGAGAAAAACAAAGCATAGTAATATTGCGACAAGTAGAGATGGCACTGCTAAAATAAAGTCCTACTAACATCAACTATTTTTCTGGTGACTGCTGCTTAAGTTCATTGTTCTTTCTAATTTGTTCAGTACAATGAACTAATTTGTTAAGTGACCGCCATTGTCGCGTAGCTCTTGTTGATGTAAGGTCTCAACCCGCTGTACGAGAAAGCTCTTTTTTTTTATGCATTTTGTTTCATCCATGCTTGCTTGTTTTCAACACATCGAAGTCTCGGTAACCTGTACAGGAGTCGTGCATCATGTATGGCGCGTAGCATGTATATCTTGTACAGGTGTTATGAGTTAGTATGCGACATATTTCAGTACTGTAAACATGCCCTCTCCCCCCAAAGAAAAATATCTTTTTTCCAGATTTTTTTTTTAATCCGATGAAATATGTTTCCAATTCCATTAGCTCTAAAACCGCGACCCAGCGTGAACCTACATCGAGAAAGGCTTATAAGAACGATGTAAGATTTAGATGTAAATTCGGCATCGACATGTGATAGGAGTCTTTTTATGGTGGTTTTGTTGATATACGATTCGGATATGGCTTAGTTTTAATGAATAAGGGGGAATAATTTGTATGATTTATTCAGAAGTAAAGCACTTAGAATATGTGAGAAACGTAATGGAGTCAGGTTAGATGTTGTGAAAATGTTAAAGCAGATTTAACGTCAAAACAAACGATCATGGGGAGTCTAAAATACACATTACAAATTCCCAAATAATAGAAAATTAACCAAAGCATACCATCAAAGCATAAGCATTTTGCAACTTATTAAATATATTAAAGAAATCTTCCTCCGGCCGGGAGAGAGACTGTGAGTAAAATTTTGAACGAAGAAACTAATTGAAGTTAGCAACATGCATGAGAATACAATGGTGTAGAAAACTATAGTATTCAAATTAAAACCTGAAAATTAAGTTTTAATTGTTGTGTATTGTATTAATCACAAAATGGAACCAGCTTCTCACGATGTTATTGACTCCAAGTCATTCATACACACAGTCCATAGTACCCTTTTCCCCAGAATCCAAACGAACTTAGTGAGCTTTAAGGAATAACTCTTAAATACAGGGATACATGCACAAAATTAGTTGTATTTTTTAATATTATTAAGTGACTTAATGTAAATGCAAGAGAGTATATTGTGAGAACAGCTTATTTCGGGTTGGAGTTACTGGTCTCCCACCAGGCGCCTCCCCAGGTGGCGGATAGGGGAATACCGACCAGATATGGTGAGTATCGGAAATTCTGGGGCGGACCAAAACCAGTATTGCTGCCTTGTAGTTAGTAGATGGATCTACAAAGGCTAGGGGAATATAACCCCGAACAAAAATATCATGGTGAGAAGAAGAAAGAGCATCACCATTGCCTCTCTTGAGGCTGAAGATGAATGATATCGGCAAGGCTCAGAGATGGACACAGGTAAACATCTTGAATTTCTACCTTTACTGCGAGGTCGTAGAGCTGACAACTTCTCACCGCTAAAACATGTCAAGAAATAGTAACAGATGGTTCATGGATTCTCCTGGGGTAAAATATTCCGGAGGTAAACTAGTCCCTCATTCGGATCTCCGGGCTGGAACTGCTTCAGGGGGATCCAAGAACATGATTAAGAATGACCTTATACCAAACGGGCGCCCTTCAGGTGGCGGTACGCGCTACACATATTAGCAATACAAGGAGTTCGGTGAGAGGGTCAAGATAGCGTCCCACAGAGCAAGTACACTTTCTACTACGGGGGAACACAGTTTCACGATTTTGGAACAGGATTCATCATTAAGAACAGGATTCATCATTAAGAACAGTATCCTTCAGGCGGTTCAGAATATAGAGTTCGTAAACGAAAGACTATCGTACGTTACGATACGTACTCGATGAGGCAACACAGTTTTATTAGACGTCTATGCTCCGACCGAGGTGGCTACTGATAACGACAAAGATATATTCTACGATGAGCTAGAAAGGCTGTTTGACCGAATTCCGAAGTATAATTCGTAGGTTGTGTTGGGTGATTTCAATGCAAAGGTAGGGAGGAAGAAAAATATAGACCTACCATAGGCAAATACAGTCTTCACGAAAAGACCAACAACAATGGAGAAAGACTGATAACTTTCGCGATTTCGAAAAATCTATTGGTAAAGAGCACGTACTTTGAACACACAGACATACACAAATACACATGGGTATCTCCGTACGGCAAAACTCTCAACCAGATCGATCACGTGTTAGTAGACAGACGAAGACACACGAACATAATGGATGTTAGGTCGTACAGAGGAGCGGAGGGTGACATCGACCATCAATTAGTGATCACAAAAGTAAGGGAAAAGTTATGCATTGCGAACAGAGAAAGCAAGGGGTCAAAATAACTAAAATTTGAACTGAAACGATTAAATAATCCGAGCATTAAAGCAGATTACCAACTCGAACTCTCAAATAGGTTCGAAATCCTAGCCGACTCGAGTAATAATAATGATGATATTAATAATGAAATTGATGTAAGTAAGATGTGGGAGGCAATTCGTGAAACAATTAAGAGCGCAGCGAAGGAATGTGTAGGTGAGAAGAAACAACAGAAAATAAACCTTGGTTTGATGAAGAATGCCTTAAGCTTCATGAAATACGAAAACAAGCCACGCAACGATGGCTAAGTAATAAAATCGAAGCAAATACCAACCACTACAGTAACAAGAAGCGAAACGCCACACTCGGGTTCAGAAACAAAAAGCGAGAATATCTGACGCAGAAGATTCAGGAGTATAGGAAAACGGGAAGACAAATAACATAAGAGATCTATACAAAGGGCTAAACTCGTTAAGAAAAGGTTACCAGCCGAGGCTAGGAATGATTAGAAATGAAAGTGGAGATCTTCAGGCTGAACCGACTAAAATTGTCGATGTGTGGAAAAGTTATTTCGACAAACTTCTTAATGTATACAACGGGGAAACAGAGGGATTTGAAATCCATACCATAGATCCGTGGATTCCCGAACCTAGCGAGATCGAGATCGAAATGTCGGTAAAGAAATTAAAAAAATTCAAATAATCAGGAATAGACAATATTCCAGCCTAATTAATTAAAGCAGGAGGAACGGAACTAATCAAGGAACTACATAAATTGATAAGTGCTGTATGGAGAAATGAGGAGCTCCCAAAGGAATGGAAAACCTCAATAATAGTTCCGATTTAAAAAAGGCGATAAATCGGACTGTAATAATAATCGCGGAATCTCGTTACTTACAACCTGTTACAAGGTATTAAGTAATATTCTGTTAACACGCCTAAGTGTATACGTAGATGAAATAATTGGAGATCACCAATGTGGATTTAGAAGAAAAAGATCCACGTTGGACCAGATTTTTGCCTTGAGACAAATTTTGGAGAAGAAATGGGAATATAATAGGACGGTTCATCAGCTATTCATTGATTTTAAGAAAGTATATGATTCTATCAAAAGTGAAAAGTTATACAGTATCCTGACACGATTAGGAATTCCGAAAAAAATGGTTCAGCTAGTGAAGATGTGTCTCAACGGCCCCATAAGCAGAGTAGGTCATATAGTTTCAAGATTCGCAACGGACTGAAACAAGGCGATCCCCACTACTGTTTAACTTTGTTTAGAATATGCGATTTTAAAAATTAAAGGGGACAAAAAGGGACTACCACTGAATGGTTTGAATCAACTATTTGTATACGCTGATGATGTATATTTAATAGTGGACGATATAGATACACTAGAAAGCAACACCGATGTTTTAGTAGAAGCGTGCGATGAGATACGTCTACAAGTAAACATAGATAAAACAAAATACATGATAAGCCGAACACTGGGAATGAAGGAAATACATACATAACAATTAAAAATGAGAACATAGAAAAAGTAAACAAATTTAAATACTTGGGAGTATACGTAACAAGCAAAAATGAGGTGACGGAAGAAATAAATATTCGCTTTGTATCGGGGAACGCATGTTTCTATTCAGTCCAAAAACTTCTATCATCGCGATTAATATCATGTAAATTGAAATTAAAAGTATACAGAACTGTTATTTTGCCGGTAATATTTTACGGTTGCGAAAGTTGGAGTACGACCCTAGCAGATGAACATAAATTACGTGTATTTGAAAATAAGGTTTTGAGATATACGGGCCGAAACGGGATGAGATGACTGGAGAGTGGAGGAGACTGCATAATGAAGAACTCCACGGACTGTACGAATCACCAGATGTTGTAAAAATAATGAAATCGCGACGACTAAGGTGGGCAGGCCATGTAGCTCGGATGGGGGAAAAACGAATATTATATTCTATTCCGGTTGGAAGGCCGGATGGAATTAGGTCATTGGGAAGACCAAGACATCGTTGGGAGGACAATGTTAGAAGAGATCTTCAAGAAGTAGGTGTTCATGATGAAAACTGGCTTTATATTGCCAAGGATAGAGTCCAATGGCAAACGTTTGTTACTACGGCGATGAACTTGCTAGTTCCATAAGCCATAGAGTTAGTTAGTTAATTAAGTGACGCATTTTTATGTATAGTGATTACTATCGTTTGGAAAGCGCACAAGCCTTATACACATTTTTTTAAAATATAAATTTGATAGAGTCAGTCTTAAGAAAAAGGCTAAATTTGCTGGCTTACTAAAAACAATGAAATCAAGAACCATTATTCCAGAGTTAACAATTTAGAAGAAGCTCTAGAATGTTTGTTCTTATAGAGCAACTATAAACATTAAACAAGTTTCTGACCCATGCATCAAGTCCTTGGAAGCAATAAAAATACAAGGAGGCGTTAATATTCAAATATTCTGAGAAGAAATTAAAGGAAAGGGCACGTTTTGTAATTAAGTATCGCTACAGTATCAGAAAAGTGATAAGGGCACGAAACAAATACTTCCAAAAGCACTTATTACAAGGACTTGTAGATATGAGATGTAGATTTTTTGTTGCAAATTTTTCTCAACCTTGCACATGTATTATTTTTCTCCTCAATCCTCATCCTGTGCAAATAATGATGTGAAAAAAATACTCTTCGTGTACAATAAAGTCGTAAAACTGTCAGAAACTAGGGAAGGTTATATTCAGAAACTTCAATGGAAATGGCAGTGAAAAAAGAAGTCAAAAAGTCTAAACATTAAAAATGTGTGTCAACATGTCATTGCGGGAGACGTTTTAGTTCTGTGAACGCAACCGAATATAGTTTCAAATTTAAATGATGTATTTCTTGCTATTAACGGACCTGGTATTGTGGAGTTCCCTGCTGGAAAATATGGGATTGTATGGCTATGATCAGGATAAGCAGCAAGAAGTCACCAAAATGGAAGATTAAAAATATTTTGTTACTAATAAATTTTTAGCCACCTTGTAATCTCATCGCATCAGGTCACTGCCATTTCCTTTAAACTTTCTCTTTTTATCTATTAATCAGTCGTCAAATATTAAGGAATTGTCTCATTCCTAATAATATATACTTGTATCAGTGTTTGTTTCAGGAGTGTACGGGGATATTATCTCACTAGAAAACAGAAATAGTACCTCTAAAAAGTTCTCAAGTTTTCAAGGATTATCAACAAAACGAATCCAGTCTTCTTACCTCCGGAGATATTTCTTACAAAAAAACACTGCTTTAGGGTTACCCTAGACGGATAACAACTATATTTTTGGTTATTACATCAATAGATACAGGAAACATTCTGGGGAAAAATTAGATCAAGGTGCTTGTAATAACATGGATGAATATATGCACATGGATGACACTATGCTTTCTTCTCTACGTTGGTAAATTGGTACACATACTGTGAGAGTAAATATACTAGACCAATATCTCCAATATCTATTTGGACCTACAGGTCTTTCACTAGGTGACTTCCCATTTGGCGGTTAGGGGAATGTCGACCAGATATGGTGGACAACGAAAATATATCTAGCGGACCAAAACAAGTACTGTTACATTGCAGGTAGTAGAAAGACATTACAAACGCTAAGGGAAGATGAAAATATCATGGTGAAGAGGAGAAGCTTCACCATTACCAGCTTGAGTGTGTAGATGAATAACATCGGCAAGGCTCAGTCATGGACAGAGGGGAAGGTGATATTCATCCGAACCGGTTGCTAAATCAATCGAATATACGATTCGATTTACTGTACAACGAATGGACGTAAAATTGAATTCAATTGCTTCGGATTGTGAGGTAGATTAAAATAGACTCATATAAGAATTTGTGCATGGATCTGGAAATTAATTTCAAGCCAGAGCCACAGAGGCGGTTTAGAAAACGTGACTGGTCTGATATTTTCATTTTAAAGATAGGAAAGATGTAGCTATGAACAAATTTAGAGAATCTAAACTTGTTAATTGTCATTTGCTTTGTTAATTGACATTTTACGAAAGCACGACTGTGACATTAGGAAAGCTGAACGACAGAATAGAATGTCTACGACGGTTTCCTATTTAATGAATGGAACTAAAGGCAAATACGAAGTCGTAATTAAGGAAACAGGAGCTTCTAACACTTTAAAGATATTATGTTGTGAAGGAGAGAAAAGTTAAAGAGACTGTTAAGAGACTAAATAATCCAGAGTGTCATTGGCAACGTGGAAAGTATACTTCAACTGGAAATCATCACACGCAAAAGCCAAATCTGTTTTTAGTATTGAATCTGACCTTTTGCGACCTGATCATTTCACATTTGAAATGGAACTAAGCTCCCATCTTTCATCAAAGCGACAAAGATTGATACCTACATCAATAATTTCATGAATTATGTGGATAACAAGACTGTAATCAATAAATGAAAACTTTACCATTACCACAGAGAAAGCTCCAACCGTTCCTTAGCAATGAGCTCCGCTAAAGTAGAATACATATTCAGCGTAATTAATCTCACCAGTATATTTGGAAGAAACGCTTTGAATGTTTGTAATATTTGTCATAAGATGGACATCAAGCTTTCAGTTTCCCCAACAAATGGTATCAAATCTTGGACGAGAAAGAACTCTACAATACAGAAGACTGATGAATAAAAAAGAAGGACGAGATAGAAACTTCAGAGAACCAAAGAAAAATTTCCACTGTTCTTTTATCGCAATTTCCCTCAGTCTTCTAATAAAACATGATGATGTGCGACCGTAAAACTCATTAGATATGAAATTGTAACCATTCTTATTTCTCAATATTACACGTAAATGCTGTAACAGTTTTGCAATTTATATAATGATGCAACAAGTAACTTTAGTTCTACTAATTAAGATCGATTGTCTTTGTACTTATAATGTCAATTACGAGTGTGTGTAATATGTTACATAAATTTTCAGAATTGAACTTTTGTTTATCCTCCATTTATTTAACTATTCTTCTATTAGTGTATCGAAAAGGAAGACGGATAAAAGTTGCATGGTTTAGGGTCTGTTCTACAATCGATCGCTAAACTTCTAGTCAGCGCTAAGTTGAGGCCAAGTCTGATTTTGGCCAATGAGAGTACCCAAAATGACAGTTGGCCTCAACTTAGCGCTGACTATAAGTTTAGCGATCGATTGTAGAACAGACCCTTAATTAACTTTGTGTATGTAGTTAAGATTTCATTTATTTTAACTATTTCTTCATTTTCTGTTTAAATAGACTCATAATCGTAGCAGCTTTCAATTGAGTAGTAATTGACTGCTATTTGAGTTCAAAACATCGCTCGATTAAGCTGCTGATATTGACTGAAGTCTAGAACACATCTACAACAAAATCATTGTTATAATTTTGTGAATTTTTCTTTCTAATTCTTTTCGTAAACTATGAAGCGTGTGTAGAATTTTTAAAGTGAGAAAATCTTGATAACTATATCTCTTTTTAGCAACAAAATTTACAAGTAGCGCGAAACCTCTTGTTACTTCCGTTGAATGTCACCTCTGGATAGAGGACGACATCTTCGATGTATGCTTTTACTACGAGGACGTAGAGCCGATGACTCTGCACTGTTAAACCGTGTCAAGAAAGATGTTAGTTGTGTGGATTCTGCTGAAGTAAACTATTCCCAAATCTATACAAACTTAGAATCATGGAAGCATTAATTATGTAGCAAAAGAGACTTTGATAACCGAAAACAAATCCTTATAAAAACAGCGTACAAGTTGGATGGAAATGAAGAACTACTCAGATAAACCTCGTAGGCAATTAAAATATAAAACATATTACAAAGAACATTTTGTGACATAAATTAGTGCTTTCTGCATTATCATAACCAGGAAATTAACATCATCTTACCTGTAAAACAGGACTTCAAAAATATTTGCTTTTACATACCACACCTGCAAAGATAGACACGTTTTGAGTAGTCAAGTAGAAAAATGGCGGTAACCATATAAACCGAAGAAATAGAAAAACAGGCAATAACAGACTCCCAACAATAACTTTAACAATAGGAAAGTCAGGTTTATAAAGCTACACCTTTCACAGTACTCCCAGTGTTTCTTTCAGAAGATTTCGTTTGGGGGGTATCACGAAAATTAAAGTAATGTATATTCACTACAATGAACTAAAACATGAAATAACAATAATGTTACTTAACAATGTATCGTGCTGCCTTCGTTAACCTCAAAATGGCAAGAACAATGTTTATAGAATGTGCTATTATACCGGTATACGTACGAATTTCAGTATACATATGAGTAATTCAAGCGTTGAGACTAATTCTTCAGGGAGTGCGGTAACCCTTCCCCCCCTACCCGAAAGCATACCTGAAAGAAACAGCAAGTACTCCTATAAAGTCTGAAAATAACTTACTCATGAACTCTGTAAAATCTTTTAAAAAATCATACTGACTTAGATGTGAAGACAATGTAGAAAAGTAGCTATATTGATAAAACTCCAAACTAAATACACGCATTAGGTTAATGAGTAATTAATATAATTGTTTCGCTATGAGAGTATGTTTTATCTGATAAACATTTGAGTTGCAAGGAAAGTACAAACTTATCAGTAATATATCTCCTGCGTTATCTATGGCTGTCTGTGAACGCTAGGGTAATTTTTCGATTACACTTCTGCAGAAATCTGTTGGTTGCTTTGGAGTTAAAAGAAATCGTCAATTCAAGTTTCAAGATCAGTTTCATTTTCAAAGAAGTGTGATTCGATATTATTAATTTGAGAATGAAAAAAGGAGGAAATGTGAGTGCGAAAGTTCGGAGGAGTAGGGGGATGTCGAAAAACATCCCAACCAAGCTCTTGAATAATTGCTTTTGTAATGTTAACCGAGTGTGGGCGTGCGTTGTTGTGTTGTACAACAATTAATAGTCACCTTAGAACTAGAAGGTACTATGTCCACTTTTGAGAGAGTACGTTTAAGAACAAACGATTTTGAAGTTGCACGTCAAACCAGCATTAGTCAATTTGCATTGTTCCCGAACTATCCACTGGAGGCCATTTTGTGACACAGTATTTTCTGGAGTGAAGCACCTCAATACAAAATCCTTAACTGCAATGTTAACTTCATTTTGACCAAATTGGACATAGTACCTTCTGATTCTAAGGTGACGTAATGCAGTCTTCCCAGTTTTTTTTTAATTTCGTCAGTAAGGCGTCTGAGATGTTGACAATAAACGTCAGGAGTCATTTTTACATTTCTGCAAAGCAATTGCAACTACATTGAATCAATAGTCTAATTATCACAAGAAAATGAAGAAACCAAATCTCATATGATATTTGACACAGAAAAACTATACAGTGGAATAAGTCGAACCTCGGTAACTCGAATTCCTTTAAATCTTGAATTTTATTAATTGCCCTTATTCCACCCCGTGTTAATTTACCTCTGCAAATAGAATGTTGTGAAATAAAACCCTCCAAAACTTAATTATTTTGTTGTTTCCTGGGCATGCCATTCAACATCTACCACTCGAAATCTCCTCCTAAAACTACAAGTCAAAGGTACAGTATAAATACATCTACAATAAGCCGGCCGGGAGGCCGAGCGTTCTGCGGCGGTAGGCCATCGGCTCGAAGGTCCCGGATTTGAGTCCCGGCGTGGGTGTGCATTATAACAGCTAAAGGAGAATCGTGACGGGCCGAAGTACAAAGTTCCTAGACTGGCCCATATAAAAATAAAGTTTACCAAAGTTTTTACATCTATAATAAGTCTAATAAGTCGAAGTTTTATTCAGGTAAACCCTTGTAAGTCGAAGTCTAGGGAGTTGAACGATCTGAGTCGAACGAGATGAGGCATCAATGCTCCCAACACTGCCAGTGCTGACCCAGCGAGTGTCTGTTAGATCATGATCAGTATGCAGTATCAGTATGATCGCTTGTATTATATATATATAAAGCTCAGCAGAGATTTTAAAAATACTTACGGAACAGAAAACTGAAGCTCACTTCTAGATGGAGTAACAAATTTTAGAGGATATTTAAGAACTTTTCTAACGTTACATATAGTCCTCCTAAAAACAGTCATGGATTTGTAAACAGGCCCACTCGGCCAGGGCCCAAGGCGTGTCAAATTTTGGGGGCGCAATTACTACTAACTCCTACGTGGGTTGGTAGTCAAACTAATTACATGACAAAACAGCGTTGCCAGAACAGAGCGGGCGACAAAATACCGATCGTCATAACCATCGACCCCCATTAATACGATACTGGACTGACTGCAGCCATTGAAAATTTCATGAATATGTGAAGCTAGAAAGAGGAGAGGAAACTTAATCTTGTTTGTCCACTTCCAGTCTAAACCAATATGGACTAAATTTTCGATTCTAACTCAGTTTTATACGCTTGTTATCGCTGTGTGGCCCGTTTTTTTTATTTATGTCTTAATTCTTGCAAAAAACGTAAATATTATTTACAGTATTTTCTATTCTATGCAGAGTGCGGTACACTCTTATATGAATAACTCAGGAATTAAGACTTGAATAAAAAAACGGGCCATACAGCGATATCAAGCGTATAAAACTGAGATAAAACTGAAAATTTGGTTAACATTGGATTAGACTGGAAGTGGACAAACGAGTTTAAATATTTGCTCTGGCGTCTATCTATCAACACTAAGTAGTTACTCCAGTATAGTTTACGTAGAGCTCGATGGTCATAACAGAGTGTGCCACGAAAGCGCCACTGTTAGAACAGCGTCCGCGTCCAAAAAGTGCTAAACAGAACAGCGAATGTCAAATAAGTGCGGAGGCCGGATTTACCACTAGGCCCGTTGGGCCCGGGATTACGGGCGCAACTTTCACATGGGCACACTTCACAAGAATAAATTACGAATCGATATTTGAAACGCTATACTAAAAAATATTTAAAATAAAAACAACAACGAACATAAAGATCATGAAGCGGGAGCGCAAAACCTTTTCAACCCCTGGTACAAAACTGACTTCAGGTAATTTAAAGTTAGGTTAATTTAATTTTCAGTGGAAATAATAAAACAATCTTTAATGCTTATATCAGGAATATAATTTACTTCAATTTTTAACTTTATCAATAATCATTTCCGGCCTGAACGTTAGATGCCTAAAGGTTATAAATAATATTCAAATTCAATAATGAATTTTAATCAATGCTACAGGGCGTGGCAGTCATCTATACCCTTGCCAATGGACAACAAATATTTTGTGCATGAAGGCATAATTCATACTAGATTTTTATATATGAGGAAACTAAAGTGTTTTTCTCTAATCTGTCTTTTTGAGTTCGCAATGAATAGATACCGTGCATTCGAGTCCTTGATTGAGTTTTTCCAGAGTTTTCTTCAGTTTCACCACACGAACGTCAGGACGGTACATTATCTAAGACACCAGCCACTACTCTCCCATACCTTGCCTCTGTCTGATCCAAATATCGCTTAAGACGTTAAAAATTAAAAAATCTTAACCTGTCTTTCATGACAGTAAAAACAAGCCTTTATAATAATAATAATAATAATTTTATTAGTCGTTAGACAACTATTTACAGTTGTAATAGACTTCGTCATAAAAATAATACAATAAAATATAGAATTATATAATAAAAGTTAAGATTATACAATATGTACGTAGTTTAATAATGGTCCCTTAAATAAGTTTCAAATTCACCTACGCTATATAGGCAACTATTTTTAAGCATATTTTTAATATAGCTGTCAAACCTTTTCTGATTCATATCACGAATAAATGACGGTAACAAATTAAAATATTTCACTCCATAGTACCTATAACTATGTTGCGTCTTACTTAGTCTTACATACGGCGTATCCATATTATCTTTCTGTCTTGTATTATAGTCATGGATATCGGTACGTCTTGTAATTTGAGCATAGTTTTCTTTGACATACATTAAACTCTGGTATACAAATATCGATGGTACAGTCATTATTTCATATTCACTATATAATTTTTTACAAGATACTCTATCAGATACACCCTTTATACATCTAACTGCTTTCTTTTGCCATTTAAATACATTTAAAGCCCCTTTAGAATTTCCCCAAAATAAGTTACCATATAGTAGATGGGGATGAAAAAAAGCATAATACGCAGAGATCAATAGGTCTTCTCCTACAGATGTCTTTAACTTTCGGAGCATATATAAAACTCTAGCAAGTTTTTTACACATTTCGTCAGTATGTCTATTCCAATTTAGTTTTGCATCCATATATATACCCAAAAGTTTGACAGATTCAATATTACTATCATTAGCATTTTCGTGATTCAAATTGAAATAGAGTGCAACAGTTTTTGCAGCATTCAAGGTTAGTTCATTATGCAAAAACCAACTTGAGGACGCTATTATCATTTCTTCATTCTTTTCTTGTAGTGACTTTGTGTTTTCTGCATTTGTAATAAAGGTGGTATCATCAGCATACAAAACAGATTTATATGGTAAACAACTAGGCAAATCATTCATATATACAACAAAGAGAAAAGGACCAAGAACCGAGCCCTGCGGTACTCCAGTTTGTATGATTAATTCTTCTGACTTTACATTCATAATTTTAACAATTTGATGTCTATTAGTGAGATACGATTTAATTAAATTGAGTTCATTACTCTGGATACCATAAAACTGTAATTTTGATGCTAGAATATCATGTGAGACACTATCAAATGCTTTACTTAAATCAACTAGAGTGACACAGGTGTAAGAGCGAGATTCAAACCCTCTTATTATTTCTGAAACAACTGATTCAACTGCTTTTATAGTGGAAAGACCAGTTCTAAATCCATATTGCGACATATTTAAAACATTATTATGTTCAAAGTACCTTGACAACTGCATTTTCATACATTGTTCAGTAACTTTAGAAAATATTGGCACGAGAGAAATCGGACGATAATTATTCGGATCGCTTTTATCTCCTTTTTTATGAATAGGTATAGTTATGGTAATTTTAAGACAATCAGGGAAAGTACTTTCAAGGAGTGTCCAATTAACAAGATATGTAACAGGATAGATAATTGTGTGTATTATTTGCTTCAGTATAAAATTTGATAATCCGTAGTAATCTTCACTATGAGAGTTTCGCATATTAAGAATTATTTTCAGTATTTGTTCAGGTGTAACTTCCATCCAGTTAAAAACTAAACTATCGCTCTGTGGTATCTTCTGTCTAAGTAAATAGTTTTTATACTGGTTTCTGTTGTCAGTGTTATTACAGTAGGTAGATCCAGCACGCTGTGCACTATTTATAAAATGTTCGTTAAATTCATCCTTAGTTATAGTTATACATTCATTAGATAGCCTATTCCCTGTTTCATGTTTAATCACAGACCAAGCAGCTTTGTACTTATCATGAGAATGTGATATGAATTCTTCATTAGCTTCTATTTTGGCTAACCTAATTTCCTTTCTGTAAAGCTGTCTTATCTTTTTGTATCTTTCCTTATCTGTTACGTTACCTTCTTTCGCTATATAATATAGCCTAATGACTTTCTCCCTCAATTCGGCCAGTTTCGTAGTAAACCAATTTAAATGCAGCTTATTCTGTTTTGACATACCCTCATTAACAGTTTTAACCTTCCTTGGACAACACTCATTCAACCTATTAGATACATTCCTCACAAATAGCTTCCAAGCTTCAGATACATTACTGCAATTTAAAACTTTATGTACATCAAGTTCATTTAGCTTACTCCTTAGTAACATAATATTAGTTTCATGTAACAGTCTATAACTTATTTGTTTAGTCGTAATTTTATCGTTTCGTGGAACAGTAATAGTAAGCCAGAGACCTCTGTGATCTGATAAGTACGGTTCTATAGTACCACAAGCTAACTCAGGTTTCTGCATATTGGTGATAGCATTATCTAAGCATGATTTCTTCCTTGTTGGTTGATCATTGATATAATAATAGTCTAGAGATCTAAGCGTGTCACAAAATACATTTTTTGTCGGAGTATCATTTAGTACATTAATATTTATATCCCCCATATATACGACCTTATAATGCTTATATCTTTCAATATATTTTGTAAGTTTTTCCCATTGCGTTATGAACACACTAGCATCAGAGTCAGGAGTTCGATATATGGATAAAACTATTAACTTTATAGTGCTAAACAAGATACCAGTTACCTCAAATACTTCATCCGTACTATAATTATCAACATCTAAGATTTTGTAGTTAGTTATATCAGATTTGACATAAATAGCAACTCCTCCATGACTAAGTGTTTTTCTACAATATATTGTAGCTAGCTTGTAATTTGCAGGTATGTACAGGTTAATTTCGTCTTTCGATAGCCAGTGCTCATTAACGCACAAGATGACACGGAAATTCGTCTAAAAATATATCTAATTCAGAGAGCTTATTTCTAATGGATTGTAAATTAAGATGTAAAAGTAGGATGGGTTTAATAGACATAGTATCCAGATTTATATTATTGGTTGGGTTATTTCGAATTTCGTTTGCCAGATCTTGTAAGTTATACTGCAATGGGTGTGCTAGATTCGATTTATTTATCTGACTCCATATTGACATACACCCATCTATGAAGCCAGATTCTCCATTCCGTTTCCCTGCTCACGTCCGTGCATTTCTATTATCCTTCGGTTCATATCAGCATCTATTTTCTGTGCTACCTTTAATATTTCTGTACTTACATATCTCTTACCTATATTATTAAGATGGAATCCATGATTTGTGTAGAACCTTCTACCGATATGATTTAAGTCCACCAGATAAACATTTTTAAGATGCTTAGCTAACCTATAGATTTCTTTGTTCACACGTTCCACTTCTTTATTGACAGACGACCAAGGTGGTAAATCAAATCGATGCGGAATTGTAAATATAAGTACATTTGTACACAACAACATCTGCAGTTGTTTTCTTAAATCCTGCAAGAACCTTTTCGCTTGATTTTTTGCAATATCATTTGCCCCTGCTAAGAAGACCACAAGATCGTTCAAGCCCATACCTTTACACTCATGTGGGACTTCCTTACTTATGTCCGCAAAAATCGCTCCTGGTTTTATAGTACTTTATTTTTCTCCCTAACTTGCCCTTATATCTTCAAGAGATAGATATTTCCGGAGATGGTGTCAAAGAGCTGCCCGGTGTCTACGTAGCGAAAATTATCTTGAAAGCAAATAATTGTTTTTTTTACAATAATTACTAATTATATACATGTATCAGTAATACTTTTCTTGTTTTGTTTAATTTACTTTAAAATGTTTATATTTAAATAAAAATAGTTTGTAGTACCTTCTTGTTTACATAATTAACACATATAGCAAAAGTATACTACAGTAGTTTAATGAAAACTGCTCATTGTAGGATTATGTATTTAATACCTTTATTTTACTATTATTAATATACTGTATTTAAACCGTATTCTGTAAATAATCACATTAAAAGAGTTAAATAAATATTATCTTACTATCATTAAACGGCGAGAGAACGTAAAAGTGTAATTTGTCATAATGTGAAGGTGGGAAGAGGAAAAGGGTGAGAGGGGTGTGGGTAAGGGGAAGAGGAAGGGGCGGGGGTGCTGGACGCCTGGATCCTTGGGTACCTATACGCATAAATCCGACCCTGATAAGTGCCGCGTGAAAATAGAACTGTTAGAAGTTGTGCGTATCATGGAAAGAAAACCTCGGCCAGACCCTCTGAACTCTATCTAAAAGCGATACTGGACTGATCGATGCCATTACAAATAATTTATGATGCCTGGGAGAGGAACGGATAGGTAATCTCGATCGTTCATTTCCAATCTAAAACAATATAGACCAAATTTTCTGTTCTCAGTTTCTTACGCGTATTATCGCTATGTGGTCCGTTTAAGGCTTCAGCAGCAAGTGCTGTGAAGTCTTAGGCTGACTTTACTTGCAGGCACTCGCTTCGTGCTTTGCTTGGGATTTCTATCAGTAGCCAATAAGTAAGAAATCGTTTAAGGCCGATTTTCATGAACGCTTGCGCTGCTTGCTTTGCTTTCGATTAGGGTAAGTAGCCAATTGAAACACGTGTTTTATCACGCGAGCTAGTGTAAGCAGTGTAACACGTGTTTCAATTGGCTATTGATCCATATCGCAAGCAACGCAAGCTTCCAAGGAAAGCAGCCCTGATATGTGCAATGGAATACGCGCAAGTTCCTTACATATTTAGGTCTACTGAAAAGTTGCTGTTTATTTGAAAGGTCTCGTCCTACAAACTGAAAAAAATACACAAGTTAAATTCCATCGTCAAGCACATCTGGAGTTACAGAGCTTGAACCATTTGCAGACGCCATTTATGTGATTCTGTGCCAACGTGACTTTTTAATAATATTTATTGTATTTGGGCAGCTTAAATAACTACTGATTCTCGTCGCGTTTATCAATTCACAAACATCTATAAGCCAGGCGGGATTTGAAGATATATCCTCATGACAGTGCCAGATATAAAGGGGGAGGAAGGGGCAAGCTCCCTGGGTGGCTTGTTTAGGGACGGCAAACAGCTAAAGATAAAAAATGAAAGCTTCTAAAATGAAATAAAATTTCCTATTAAATTGAAATTGACCTAAACGTTTTCAGAATTTCAATACCGGCCAGCTAAAACATTTTATATGTTATTCCATACAACCTACCTTCATCTTTAAAATTTAAAACCGCGATTGAAGTAAGATAGGCAGGTCTACTAACTTACTGGAGTTAGTAATAGCGATGCCAGGACAGGCTCCAGAGATGAAAAAAACGGACTACGTGATGCGAGACAATGTTCTGCTCGTCACGTTGGCCGTCACGTTTGGCCGTTGGCTGTCAATAAAAAAAAAAAAACGATGGAAAGGGCGGTAGTAAGGGTGGCAAAATTTTACTTTGTCCCCATAGTAAAATTTCTAGATCCAACACTGCTTCGGAAACCACGTCCCAGAACCTATCGAGATTGATTTTGCGCTGACACTTAATGAGTGAATATATATCTCTGGTTATAATTGTCTTAAAACAATGAAGGAAGGCTCGTTTCGTTTCTAATAGTCGAAGGAAAAGAAGTATAAAGCTATGATGCAACCCAATAAATAGAGAAGGGAGTCAAGCCAATTTCGTGATTATAAAATATACATGGATTGTTCCTTTCTCCTCACTAAGGGCTGATTTTCATGAACGCTTGCGTTATTTGCATTGTTTGCGATTTGAGTAAATAGCCAATTGAGACACGTGTTACACTTAGAACACGCAATAAAACACATGTTTCAATTGGCAACTCGCCCAAATCGCAAGCAAAGCAAGTAACGCAAGGTTTCATGAAAATCAGCCCTAACAGCACAGGATGCTTATAAGTCCATATCTTGTGCCAATACGTTTATTTTATATTCGAGTGAACACTGGACATGAGATTGACGATAAGTGGACATACAAAAACTTGATATTTCGAAAAAGAACTATAATTGTTCATGGTATGTCCAGTTTGAGTCTGCAGGGTGTCAAAGGCAGGGATTCATTAGAAGCTCATAATGTGATCAGCAACTTTCTTTCCAACATTTTATACTTCGTGTGCATGTTCATCCTTATAATCTTTTACCACGAATGACAGAAACTACTTTCTTTGAACTCGTCGGTGAGGAAACATTTCAACGTTGCACCGTCCTCGAGAAATGTTGTATTGTATCTGACAGGTCTTGTGCTACACAAAAAGGACGCATATCAGTTTCCATTGTCAGTAACTGTAAACCGTGAATTGCGTTTTTCTAAGGCGACGTATTGCACTTCTTGAGAAATACAAATTTAACAGTGCAGCGATGGTCAAAGTGTTAAGGAAGAAAAAATGCACATGACAAAGAAAGAAGGAAAGTACTTTTATTCTTATTCCTAAATGATGGTGAAACGACACGTTGTGGGAACTGCGTTAAAGACTGCCTTTTACTACAGTACCGTAAAAGAGTATTGGTTCTCAAGGTGACCCGTAGATGAGGGGATAATGCGAAGAGCTATCAACGACGAATGTGAAATGTTCCAGCTTCGGATCCCACACCAGGCTGCTGGATATATACTGTCGGAAAATTAATAGCGTATAACATGAGGAATGTAACGGACGAAATACAGATAAATGTGCACACTAATAGACAGGAACCATGCTCTGTTTTGGCCAATAGAACTCGTTTCTTCATTGTCCGCTCCTTGATTTCAACCTGTTTCTTCTCAACCATTATTTAACGTCGTATTCGTTGAACAGGCGGACATTTCGGTACATCTACAACATTAAAATTACGTTTCGGTACTAACGTTTAATCCACGTACTTTCAACGTATATGTGTGCTACTGGGTTAATCATTATTGTTAAAAAGTCGGTGGATATTACGTTATGAAAATAATTCATAGTAAACAACTAGTATTAGTTGTGATACAGGGTTTTGAACATTCAAAAGCCAATTAATTAATAATTTTATAAAAAGTGATTGTTTTTTGATTGTTCCTTTAAAATGATTCTAGAGTTCTGCTTCACACATACGCACCTAAGTAACGATATTCATTCTATTTTCTCAATTTCACCAGTATAACGCCTATAGCTTAGGTATACAGCCACGTGTCCATGTGACTTAGTGGATTGTCACGGCAGGAAATAATAAATAAACAAATCAATTCGTTTTGTTTATACATAGAATTTCATATTCAGGTAAACTAAAAGAACATAACTTTTAGACATGAATGAAGGAGTCATTATTATTATTATAAGCAGGCAACCCTACTTGGTAAAATAAATATGTGATGCTACAAAAATAGGTCAATTTTAATTATAAATTGGCTCCAAATAGATATTTCACAGATTTGGAAAATAGTCTGCAGTCCAACTCTGCTGTATTCTGGTCTCAGTTTATTAAGAAATAACACAATAAAGGGATAGGAGAGATTAAGACTAACGGCAATATGTTGACTGACACAGAGGCAATAACTGAAGCATTTAAGGATTATTTTGGTAGCAATTTTACCTCCAATGGAGTAATGGATGTTAAAAACAGAATGTACTGAACATTAATCCCTTGTATATCAACTAGTGTTGTTATAGCAGTGATATGAAAACTAAAACTTGGATCTAGTATAAAAGTAGATATGATTCCTAACTATATTTTCAAATGTGGAGATTTTCTAGCTCCTCTTCTCTTCCATATATTTAACAACTTACTGAGATAAAGGCCTCACCCTGAAATTTGGAAAAGGACTTCGGTAATCCCTATACATAAAGGTGGTCCTAAGAACGAACTGGAAAATTACAGACCTGTTTCTATTCTGAACGGTTTTGCACGAGTTTTCGAAAGCACAATAGCACATCACCTTCAGTTTCATTTAAGCTCAAAATTCCATATTAATCAGCATGGATTTATTATTGGTAGATCAGTAGTTACTAGCTTAAGCCAAACTATGTGTGAGATACAAAGGTGTATGAGTAATAAATCACAGTGTGTTGTTGTATACTTCAACCTATCAAAAGCTTTCGATAGTGTAAATCATTCTTTACTAATAGGTAAACTATGTAACTTGGGACTATCTCCTGCTTACACTGCATGGTTCTCCAGTTATTTAAATAACAGAACATTTCAAGTTAAGATCGGACATTGTATATCACAGGAAATTACAATAGCGAACGGCATCCCTCAAGGATCTCCTCTGGGACCACTTCTATTCAACACTTTCATAAATGACATCTGTACAAGGCTAATTCATACGACTCGAATATTATATTCTGATGACCAAAAATTACTAGGGCCAATCAATAATAACTTTGATGTTAATGATATGCAATCTGGTATAAATAAAATAGATGAGTGGTGCGTAGAAAATAGAATGAAAATAAATTTCAAGAAAACTAACTTTGTTAGATATACGAATAAGACCTATTACATTGTAAGCATATATAAAATTAAGGGACAGGAAATTGCCAACTTGGCACTCACTTGTGATCTTGGTGGGAAATTCGATGATAAGTTGAAATTCAATAATCATATCGACAAGATAGTAGGACAAACTAGGTTCTTCATAGGATTTTTTTAAATGAATGGAGTGATCTCAGAAAAGTACAGACTTACATTACACTATATAAGACACTTATTAGACCCAAGTTTGAATATTGTAACGGAATATGGTATCCGTCTACTAGAGCAGTAACTGACGGCATAGAAGCAGTTCAAAAATGCTTCTTTAGATTATTATGTAATAGAATTAGTGTACATTATAACGGTAGTGACTTTCAAAATTTGTGTTCATACTTCAAACTTTTGAACTTCTAGATGTAAGACGCAAGTCTAAAGATGGACAATTTATATATGATGTAATAGAGTAATAGTTAATAGAGTAAAATTCAGCTATCTCTTGGAAACAATTGATTTTTGGTACATTCACATTATCTTATAAATTACTATATTCTTGGGACAAGAAAGCCCACTAACGGGCTACTATACAGAATTGTTAAGAATTTAAATTTAATGTACGAAAAGATAACCAGATTTTAACTATGATAACAATCACTTACAGTATTTATTTTAGTGAATGGGATTTATTCGCAATTTATATTTATATTAGTATTGGGAGACATTAGCTCCAATGCACCTTTGTAGACAGTCTACATCTCATACCATATTTATATTTCGTTTAGTGTATAGTTTTTATTCTTTTCTTTTAATTTATTGAATTTTTGTACTTCTTACCTATGGAACATGAACTGGCTGAGCCACAAATATAAATTGTAATCACTCCTTCCTCATGAAACATATATTTGTAATATTCTGTAAGCTTTGTAAGCATTTATAGCTGTTGTATTCCAGACGTGTGACTTGTACTATATAGGCCTTGCTGCTGTTCATAGCACATACATAAATTAATAAATTAAATTCTTATTTAAAGACCTATTATTATTATTATTTTTAATTAACTATCATTTTTAAATTTGTAATAATATAATTAATTGCAAATATGTTACTATCACTTTCCCATTTTGCTATTACCATTTTGTGCCTTCATCTTTTTTCGTTGTATCTACTTTCATCATGTATTTTGGTCGTTGTATTAAATTAATTTTTAGCTTATATTTTTTTTTTTCTGTACTTAAACTTGTATTTTAATATGTAAATGGTTTTGGGTGACATCTTGTGGCCCTGTAGTTGTATTGTCTTTTTCCGTAAAGATTCCTGAAGTTCAAGCATTTATTTTACTTCAAAGAGGCAGGCAAAAGATCACTTATTATTAATGAAATAGGTATTTAAAAAAGGCATTACAAACTTTTAAATGCATAGTTTATCGTCATTTTATATATACAAGCTACATTACATTATGTTCTATATTGTTTACACATCACTGAAAGTTGTTTCACGAAGGTTTAACACATATTGAGCCTTCTGTCATAGAGAACTGTATTCAGTTTTGAAAATGTTCTCTCAATTTGAATTATACGTTTTATTTATGGATTTTAGGTATCTACGGCTCAGGCCGGGATAGAGGAAGGAGAAAGGATTCGGGAACGTTTCGCCCAGGGCCTATGTTGAAGGTGCCACCTCGGTATTTGCCTGGGGTGACTGAGGAAAAACCATGGGAAAAAGATGTCAGGATGGTCGGCGGCTGGGATCGAACTCACGACCTCCCAACGCTCTATCACTGAGCTGCGGCGGCTCGATATGATGTCTCAACGTCCACAGAATTGGGAGGGGGTATACTTAAAACAACTAACGGGCTCATATCAACGACAGTTGAATTTTTAAACTTCAAGAACACTGCATATAGATCTACTTTTAATTTTTCTTAGGTCCTCTTTGCACGTATTACATGGTTACATTTGTCATTCACAGTTTCAACAATTTTACACAGTACTTCCAACAGTTTATTGTTTTTCCCACAATATCCATCGTTGTCACCAGATTTTAGCATTTCTTCTGAAGTTTCATTATTACTTCTAGCAACATAGTATAGTATGCGTGTGCAATAAGGTCATTAGTGAGCGACAGGTCTCACAACCATGAATAGTACCAGAGTTCCAAAAAACACTGAAGCAGTGAAGGATGACACTTAAGGATGACACTTAAAATGAAGCTCTTTCAACAATGAACAAGAAGGAGAATTAAAAGTCGGTACGGATAGAGCTCGTGAATTGGTTATGAACTTTCTTTTCTGAGAACTCTCTCGGTTTAAATTTGTAGGAGCAGGATTGAAATTTCGTGCAATGGTAAAGGATGCAGTAGACGTGTACTGAGATGGTGCTGCCGTCTTTTGTTGGAGATCTTGGCTTTATATTAGCCCTATATAACAAATGTTGGTTTTTATATATAATACGTTATCTGTACAACTTCATTTATTGGTTAAAAACGTGATATAGCAAAAAGCTTTGCATATTTAACAAGGAATCATCCACTTCTCACAATTCCCCTCCCCCTGAATCCACGCCTAGAATACAACTTATGGCAGGAAAGATAGAGTCCTTACATTTTTTGTGTGCCTTTAACGGTAAAAAAGTAAAGAAATATCTGTTAAAAAATATTAAAAGGCAGAATAAGGCATTATGTTCAAAAGTAGGCACCGGAAGCTGAAATAGGCAAAAAAGGCAGAATGAAAACCCTCTTTAATCGCTCCGATGATAAGAAAAATTACCTACTATTTATATTCTAATAATTCCTGACAAAAACGAAAAGGCATTTTGCCCAACTTCCGGGCTCTAATTATTATTATTATTATTAAAATATTATTATTATTATTATTAAAATATTATTATTATTATTATATAATCAACCATGCATGGAACGTTAATGTTTTCGAAAACCAATATAAATTCTTTAGAGTAGGTAGTGTTTCGGTTTACGAAGTTCAAAATATTTTCGGATTATAAAGAAGTCTATATAAGTGATTCCGCCAGACGTCCATCTATATGGGGTGTCACCCTCAAATTCTCGAGCCAACTATATTTTTTTTTTACGGTCAAAAGTCGATAGAAACCATGCAAAAATACACTTACACCCTCCCAAGTTTGAGTTTACACCACCCCAAACTGAAAATCATGGCGGAATTCCTGGTCTATATGAATGAACTTCCATAAAAAATGGAAAGCCAATCAGAATTAGTATGTCAATTTGACATGGAAAGTCCGCACTACAAATTACTCATTATTACGTCAGTTTCTGGTAATTGACTTATGACGGATTTGCTAACAATAATTTTATTTCTCTCTCTGCTATTTACTCCCATTACTCATATTTATTGCACTGATTTGGTTCTCATTTGAAGTTTTAGGATTTCGGACGCGAAAGTATTTGCATTTTGTCTTTCATCTGAAATATTGTGGAAGGAAAAGTTAAAGTACCGTCAGTTGCTGCTTATTTGTTTGTCTTTCTCTCGTCTCTCCTTGCCTCTCTCTCATTCTCTGTGTGTTTCACTTTCTCTCTTGCTCATCCCCTGGTAAAGTTTCTGCCCAATACAAAAGTATTAAAAGAGATTAAATGTGGAATACAAGAAAAGTCTGTTAGAGTTGACTGTAATCC
The DNA here is from genome assembly GCA_022664845.1 of Lepisma saccharinum. Taxonomy (NCBI): domain Eukaryota; kingdom Metazoa; phylum Arthropoda; class Insecta; order Zygentoma; family Lepismatidae; genus Lepisma; species Lepisma saccharinum. The sequence continues at coordinate 47,561 of JAGDQP010012737.1, forward strand.
CAAAACTTCAACCAACTCTGTATTTCTCTGGCTTTGTTCCTTGCTCTGCTTCTGCCTCTCTTGTACATACACAGGGAGACAGAGGAAAATTCAGAGGGAGAGAGAGAAAGAGAACAAGAAAGAGAAAGAGAGGTGGAAAGTGAAGAAACCATGACAAAGTAACCGTTGAGAGTATTTGGTAAAAGCAGATTCAGGATATCAGCACATTCTGATTATTAACGTTAGACTTTCTTCCAGTAGATAGTTTTAAGTTTGCAGTAATTGTAATTCATTTTTTCCCTATTTTTTTTTAGGCTTCTTTAATAAAATAGCTCATTGATTCATTTTCAAATTTCACACACACACACCTCACACACACACACACACACATATACACATATATATATATATATATATATATACATATATATATTTCTATCAGCCCATGTCATTTCTCATGTAAACTTACCGTAAACTTAAAACTTTCCATTAAAGATCTAAATAAATTACAAATTGTGCTTAGGTAACATTTGAAAGCCGTCCCAATTGTGTATATGAGAAAGATAGGTTTAAATAGGAAGATTGGCACACACAGACATATAAAAGATATTCATTTGATTTCAAACCAACACGTTTGTAGCTGAAACATATCCAGGAAAACATTAATTACAACATTATTCCACATTTATGCATCTTTTATAATAAGTGCAGACGTATAGGCAGTCATCACATCAACCACCTTTGCAGAAAATGAAATTTCCATTGTTTACTTTCGTTATTGATCTTTAAATCCTTTTTTTTTTCTGGAACGAGAGAAATATATGTAATGAAATTGGAAAAAGACACACAGAGAAAGAGAGAGATTTAATCCCAGGGAGGGGAATATTTAAATGAAATTTCCATTGAACTGAATAGTGACGTACGTATCCACACGAAATGTTGTTTTATGGTGAATAGACGTATGATTTTGTTCTATATGTTATATGTTTTTTTAAAATAAAAATAAATAACTTTGTTTATACTTTCCAATGCAATGATCATTCACATATCCTGAAAATTGAGTCTTGGTGTTATTACTGTCATCATTCTCATTATTTTCTATCATACAATATACCGAACACTACATTATTTTATTTACTTCATATAGCAAAATTAACACAGTTATATATATATATATATATATATATATATATATACATATAATCATCATCATATTCTGCCGTTTTCTATCCCTTGCTGGATGAATGCCTCCCCCTTTTCTTTCCACATATCTCGGTCTGCTGATATCCTCATCCATGTAGCTCCTAAAAAAACGCTTGATTTCATCTACCCATCTTACATTTTGACGTCGTCTCGGTCGTTTCTTTTCTCTAGGAATCCACTGTAGTACATTTGTCGTCCACCTTCCATCTGTTCGTCTAGCTATGTGACCGGCCCACCTCCGCTTCATCTTCTTCGCAGTCTTGATTACATCCTCTACCTTTATTTGTGCGAGAATCCATTCATTTCTCTTCCTGTCCCTCCTGGTTATTCCTAGCATGCACCTCTCCATTGCTCTTTGCATGACCCTCAATCTTTGAGTCGTTTGCGCACTCAATGTCCAAGTTTCGTAGCCGTACATCGTCACGGATAAGACACATTGATTATAAACTTTACGCTTCAGACACATTGGTAGTTTGATTTTGAAAATAAGGTGTAGTGTTCCAAAAGAACTCCACGCCATTTTACATCTTCTATTTATTTCATCAGTCAACTTTGCATTCGATATTTTAAGCTGGCCTAGGTAAACATACTCATCAACTATGCCTATTGTCTCTCCGTTAATCTTCATTTCCTTCTTCGCAGCATGTTGGTTGTACATTACTTTTGTTTTACTTAAGTTCATTTTAAGGCCGATTTTCGAACTCTCGTTACTCAGTTCTTCCATTCTGGTTTGTAGTTCTTCTGCACTTGAAGCAAACAGGACTATATCATCAGCGAACCGTA
>JAGDQP010012738.1:0-13490 GCA_022664845.1 Lepisma saccharinum
TGAATAATTTCAAATAAAATATGTTGGTACTGGGTTCGTTTCCCAAATATGGAGTTGGGGACAGTATTTTGTGTTTGTTTTGGCCTGAGATTTGGTACAGACATTCTGCAGCTGTTGTGCTGCGATTATTATTATTATTATTATTCATAGCAGTAATAATACTCCGTTGTTATTGTTGTGTATGTATACACAGTTAGCACTTTATTTGTTGTTGGGTTGTTATAAAAAATATAATAGTAGTTGTTGGTAGTCGCTGTTGAAACCTTCAACTGACAGATGGGATTGGAAAGACAGGCCCTACAGTTGTCTGGTTAGTTGGATTCTGAACCACTTCATGTGATCGACCACTACTGGTTTTGAACTTGTGGCTCCGTGCACAAGATGGTCGTGACAGCCACTTCTGTATCTCTAGGCCATTTTTAGTCATAATTTTGTCTATTAAGAGCAGTTTGATCTGTAACAGTTTTTCAAGAAGAGTTTTTTCTACGTATATCTGATAGTGTTGTATGTACCTCGGTGGAATGGTCCAGTTCATCGAACATGGATAACATGGAAACACGTTTTGATAATTATATTAGGCCAGTGTGGTATGGTAATTCTCGTTGGGATTTAATTGTTGTTTTGGTGGAAAACTGTTTGTTCTACTTCAGCACAACCGTGCTAGAAAGTGTGTTTCTGAAGATTTGATAATAAATGTACACCTCTCATATGTACTGACTAAAAATCATTTTTTTAAATCAGTTTTTAAAAGGTTGGAGTTACTGGTCTCCCACCAGGTGCCTCCCAGGTGGCGGATAGGGGAATGCTGACAAAATATGGTGGGTACCGGAAACATTCCGGGGCGGACCAAAACCAGTACTGCTGCCTTGCAGTTAGTAGAGCGACCGACAAAGGCTAGTGGAACATTACCCCGAACAAAAATATCATGGTGAGAGGAAGCAGCATCACCATTACCACTCTGAGGCTGAAGATGAATTACATCGACAAGGCTTAGAGATGGACAGAGGACGACGTCTTGAATGTCTACTTTACTGCGAGGTCGTAGAGCTGACAACTCTACACCGCTAAAACATGTCAAGAAATAGTAACAGTTGGTTCATGGATTCTCTTGGGGCACAATATTCAAGAGGAAAAATAGTCCCTCATTCGGATCTCCGGGCAAGGACTGGTTCAGGGGCTCCAAGAACAGGATTAAGAAAGACTTTAGAATAGGAACGTGGAATGTACGAACATTATACCAAACGGGCGCTCTTTAGGTGGAGGTACGCGAGACCGAGACCTAGACATATTAGCGATACAAGAAGTTCGACGGGAGGGTCAAGATATCATCCCACAGGGCAAGTACACTTTCTACAACGGGGGAACAGAGTCTCACGATTTCGGAACAGGATTCCTCATTAAAAACAGAATCCTTCCGGTGGTTCAGAATATAGAGTTCGTAAACGAAAGACTATCGTACGTTACGATACGAACTCGATGGGGTAACACGGTTTTATTAAACGTCTATGCTCCGACCGAGGTAGCTACTGATAACGACAAAGATGTATTCTATGATGAGCTAGAAAGGCTGTTTGACCGAATGCCGAAGTATAATTCCAAAATTGTGTTGGGTGATTTCAATGCAAAGGTAGGGAGGGAAGAAAAACATACAACTACTATAGGCAAATATAGCCATCACGAAAAGACCAACAACAATGGAGAAAGGTTGATAACTTTCGCGATTTCGAAAAACCTACTGGTAAAGACCATGTACTTTGAACACAAAGACATACACAAATACACATGGTATCTCCGGACGGCAAAACGCTCAACCAGATCGATCACGTATTAGCAGACGGACGAAGACACACCAATATAATCGATGTTAGGTCGCACAGAGGAGCAGAAGGTGAACACAAAAATAAGGGAAAAGTTATGCATCGCGAACAGATAAAGCAAGGGGTCAAAACAATTGAAATTCGAAGTTAAACGATTAAATAATCCGAGCATAATAGCAGATTACCAACTCGAGTTCGAAATCCTAGCCAACTCGAGTAATAATAATGATGCTATTAATAATGAAATTTATGTAAGTAAGATATCGGAGGCAATTCGCGAAACAATTAAGAGCGCAGCGAAGGAACGTGTAGGTGAGAAGAAACAACAGAAAAACAAACCTTGGTTTGATTAAGAATGCCTTAAGCTTCATGAGGAACGAAAACAAGCAAGGCAACGATCGCTAAGTAATAAAAGCGAAGCAAATACCAACAACAACAGTAACGCGAAACGAAACGCCACACTCGGATTCAGAAACAAAAAGCGAGAATATCTGACGCAGAAGATTCAGGAGATAGAGAAAAACGGGAAGACAAATAAGATACGAGATCTATACAAAAGGGTAAACTCGTTAAGAAAAGGTTAACAGCCCAGGTTAGGAATGATTAAAAATGAACGTGGAGATCTTCCGGAGGATCCGACTAAAATTGTCGATGGTGGAAAATTTATTTCGACAAACTTCTTAATGTACACAACGGGGAACAAACATAGGAATTTGAAATCCATACCGCAGAACCATGGATTCCCGAACCTAATGAGATAGAGATCGAAATGTCGGTAAAGAAATTGAAAAATTTCAAATCACTAGGAATAGGCAATATTCCAGCCGAATTAATTAAAGCAGGAGGAACGGTACTAATAAAGGACCTACATAAATTGATAAGTGCTTTATGGAGAAAGGAGAAGCTCCCAAAGGAATGGAAAACCTCAATAATAGTTCCGACTTACAAAAAAGGCGATAAATCGAACTGTAATAAATACCTCGGAATCTCGTTAATTCCAACCTGTATTAAGTAATATTCTGTTAACAGACCTAAGTGTATACATAGATGAAAGAATTAGAAATCACCAATGTGGATTTAGAAGAAATAGATCCACGTTGGACCATATTTTCGCATTGAGACGACGAATTTTGGAGAAGTGGGAATACAATGGGACGGTTCACCAGCTATTCACTGATTTTAAGAAAGCATATGATTCTATCAAAAGAGAAAAGTTATACAGTATCTGATACAATTTGGAATTCCGAAAAAAATGGTTCAACTAGTGAAGATGTGTCTCAGCGACCCCATAAGCAGAGTACGGATAGGTAATAATATGTCAGATAGTTTCAAGATTCGAAACGGATTGAAACAAGGTGATGCCTTGTCACCACTACTGTTTAACTTTGCGTTAGAATATGCGATTTTAAAAATTACAGGGGACAAAAAGTGACTATCATTAAATGGTTTGAATCAACTGGTTGTATACGAGGATAATGTAGATTTAATAGGGGACGATGTAGATGCACAACAAATCAACACCGATGTCTTAGTAGAAGCATGCTATGAGATAGGTCTACAGGTAATCATAGATGAAACAAAATACATGATAACAAGCCGAAACATAGGGAATGAAGGAAATAAAAACATAATAATTAGGGATGAGGTCATAGAGAAAGTAAACAAATTTAAATATTTGGGAGCATACATAACAAACAAAAATGAGGTCACAGAAGAAATAAAAAGTCGCTTAGTATCGGGGAACGAATGTTTCTATTCAGTCCAAAAACTTCTAAAATCGCGATTAATATCAAGGAAATTGAAAATCTACAGAACGGCTATTGTGCCGGTAATACTTTATGGTTTGAAAGCTGGAGTGCGACCCTTGCAGACGAACATAAATTACGTGTGTTTGAAAATAAGGTTTTGAGAGAGGTATACCGGTCGAAACGGGACGAGATGACTTGAGAGTGGAGGAGACTGCATAATGAAGAACTCAACGGACTGTACAATTCACTAGATGTTGTAAAAATAATGAAATCGCTACGACTAAGGTGGGTAGGCCATGTAGCTCGGATGGGGGAAAATCGAAGATTATATTCTATCCTGGTGGGAAGGCCGGATGGAAGGAGAGCATTGGGAAGACTGAGACGTCAATGGGAAGATAATATTAGAAGAGATCTTCGAGAAGTATGTGTTCGTGATGAAAACTGACTTGATATTGCCCAGGATAGCATCCAATGGCGAACGTTTGTTACTGCGGCGATGAACTTGCGAGTTTCATAAGCCATAGAGTTAGTTAGTTTATATTTTAAAAGCCTGTCTGATTTCACAGAGGGTCTGGGTGTGTTGATTGTGGGTTTCTTGGACAGTTTTGCTACTGTTTGTTTGTCCCGAAAGTTGAATTCGTTTTAATTATCTGATATATTTGGCAGGTGCGCACCTGCTTGTTTGAAAATGAGTTTTATTTTCTTATTTTAATATTTGGTTTTGTTTATCATTAGGCTCGATGCCATGTTTTTTTACTACGCACTTGTGATGTTTAAGTGCATTTAATCAGCAGTAGCGTGATCCACATTAGCGTCTGTTAATAGACTCTTTAATATTAAAAATGTTGTTTCAATTGTCGGTGTGAGATGAGCGTTATTAGGCATTTGCAAGTTTTTTTTTTCAGCTATGACAAGACTTGGTTGAATAGAAGTGCCCAAGGAGAGGACAGATTCCGTCCTATGTAGACAGATTTTGTTTATTCTTTGTCATTAGTTTTTTTCTTTTTTGTTTCTAGCATTGGCATTTTTAGGTACTCAAACCTTTGAGTTATCTCAATATTTTGTTAAGTTGTGGGTGTCATATTTTGTGCTCAGTATAGCAAATATGTCATCTTTTGTTAATATTATCAGTGTTTTGCCTAAGCGTCACGTCTTTTGAGGTAAGTTTAACCTTCTCTATTTTCCTATTAGTCCAAACGTGTGTGAGGACAGCTGTGGTTTGGCCCTTTATTTGGATTAAAACCCTTTATTTTTAGAGGGTAAATTATTGTGAGGGATTCCGTGTTTTGGAAGCTGAGCTTCGTTTTATCTAACATCAAGTTTTGAAGATTGTTTCGCTTTTTCTTAAAAGCTATAGTGGCCTTAGGGAAGGCCTTTGTTTTTATTTAAAATACAAGCTTTATGTTTCATCAATGTGGAGGCTATAAGTTTGTTTTCTTTTAGGGAGTCAAGCGCTACTGCAATTGCTCTATTTCCAAGTTTGTGTGGGTTCTCTGTTGTAAAAGTTATTTTACATACTTTGGTTTGAAGATCTTTCTTGCTTAAGTTGTGGAATCATGTAAGTTTTGCCAGTATTTTCTACTTTGGCTGTGACGTCATTCTAACTGTCGTCAATAAGTTGGTTGAATGCTTGTGGAGCTAATGTTGCCCTCAGCAGAATTCAAAGTTGTTTTTTCAGTTTGAATATTGGTACAAGACTGCGTTGCAGAAGTCTCCCTTCACGGATAACGTGCCTCTGTGTTGCAGGATTTTGGTCTTTTCCTCTGCCCGGATATGAACCCGGGCCTGTCTTGTTCCAGAGTCACCTCAGAACACTTTATAAAATGTCCATCTTGTAGTTGGCTGCTTATCAGTTCTTAGAACAACATTTCTGAATTAATGGCAGACAATAAGAAAGACACTAGACCAATATAAATTAATAATAATAATAATAAACATTAAATTAAATTAATAAGAATCAAATTCAGCTTATAAACTACAAAAGAATAATAGATAAAACTAAAGAGACTGAAAATTTTTTTCTGAAAATAAACATACTTGCACTGTGAACGGATGTGCACTTCCCTTTCTTTGTGCTATATCTCGAAAACGGTTAATCATACGAGAGAAATGCATATAACCAAACTTGTAGAGAACTTAGTGCTCTACAAGTTTTGTAATAACTTCTAACGACGTGTGACGCATAAGAAACTAGACATAAAAAAACCAGCTTTTTCTGACCTTAGGAAGCAAGATATTTGCGAAGCACCGATTTTCGTGCCCTTTGACATCTCGACTCGCCGACACGATATCGTATGAGACTTTTCAGCCCATCTTTAGACTGTCAAAACAAAGATGTATACAAAATTTCAGGTTGTTCAATTTCATTCCGAGATTTAGCCTTTATTTCGTCTTAATTGACTGAGGTAATATATAACTTTGGACTTCTATCGGTAATTTCCTATAAACCTGACTGTATCATTCTACGAAAGGTATTTGGCGACCTAAAACATCACAGAATTTATACTTACTACGTTTCATCAAATTTAATTATACTGAAAGTGGAAATTTGATATAGAAAATTATGATTTTTCGGTTTTATAAATTAAGAGCAGATGAAACGAACGAGAAGACAATTTTCCTCACTAAGCGGGTAGTACCTTCCAATTCTCCAAGCTTAAATATGCTACCATTTTCTTTAACATTTTCCAGTTTCCCTATTACTTCAAAATTTTTAAAAAATAACACCGGTCATTTATCTTTACTAAAAGTCAATGTCTACTATTCTAGTTCTAAGATCCATGCAGATGAACTATAGGAAACTAAGAATTGTTTGTAAAGTTTTAATCAATTACTAAGTCATTAATAAATTTAAGACATCTACTTACAAAAAAACATGTATGCGATTTTTTAATAATTGGAATTGTCATTTTTCTTGTGTGGTCCATTGTGATTCCAGTTAAGTCAGTAATTATAATCAAACCCCTTCGCAAGTTGTCCTTTTCGTAGAGAAAATCCAAACCTAATATCAATCTCTTCAATAGAACATCTGGATTTAAGTCTGCAGCGTTAGGTGGATAACGCACCATTGAGACTCTGTATCCATCTGGATTCAGTCGTGGAAGTGGAAATACCAATCTGCAGAAAAAATAATCGGTAATAGATTACATCCGGTTTGGAAGTTCTATTTTACAAATTTTCCGTGAAATACAATATTATAATATTGTCGGCACACAAGTGAAACACATTAAGTAGGAAATTTGCTATTGGAAAATTCCACCTCAAATCATCCAGCACTAGTTGCATCACTATTTTAGAAAACTCTTATTTTTGGTACATGTTGAGGGTATCAGAACAACTTTTGAGAAAAATATATGCTCTTATTTCTCCCGGGCGACCATGTTTCCAACATGGTCGATGGCGTTTTTGGCTCCCGTAAACTTGAATATCTAAATAACCAGAAAAGATAGAAAGCTGAATCAAAAACCGTTGTGTACTTCCTCAAGTTTGCTTTGAAGATGAGGAATAGGCTTTCCTTAACATGAATTCCTCTATTCAAAAAATAGGCTGAAAAATTAGCAACGAATTGAATAAAATTGATTTTTTAAGCCAATTTTTGTGGGGGTGAAGAGGTTAAATATCAGGCTGCAAGACACCCTTTTTTCTGTGAAGTAGTTGAATATAAGGCTGCAAGCCACCATTTCTTCTGTGAAGTAGTTGAATATAATTCTGCAATCATTTGTAATGTTTAGACTTGTCAACAGAGTGTCTGTATGCAAACAATCGTTGAGTAAAATTACATTCCTTTTTTTTTTCTGCGGGGGTTCAAACATGGCTCTTCATTGAAAAAAAAACGGATTTCGGGATTAAAAAGAGAAATGAGTACCTTGAAATTATGAACCCAATGTAATAAATACCGATAGGCATGCCATTTTTCAGTGACGGTATGCTTCTAGTTCGAAGAATTCAGAGCCAATATGTTTTAGATCTAGAAAACCAGAGACGGTATCGCATACCAGCGCGTACCCTTTCATTTCAATACTTGGACCAAGATCAAATAGTCTTATCTTAATTGAATCAACCTTCTTTATTAATGCTGATGAGTTTTTTCTGTATTATTGTATATGTTGTGCACGACAAATATTGAGATAAACTTCTATGCACTCATTTACGCCTCGTACGAATTCAATATCAAGCAAGAAATGTGACAAATTTAACTTGCACTAAAATTGTGTATATCGTCTGCTTCACAAACGTCAACTTGACTTATCAATTCCAGTACAGAAAAGGTAGAACACATCAGTATGTAACGTATTTATACAGAGGACCTCCGTGCAACAATTTCGACCAACTTTCATATTTCCTAATATTAGCACATAATATTATTATTTCTAATATGAATTTTACAATAAATACCAGAATAATCTATGTGTTCGACAATATATCAAAGAGATGTGTCGTCATATGTTAGCTATCTGAAGACAGTATTTAGGTAATACGATTGATTTCTGTGTCTAAGAAGTGTTTTCTGAAATACTTATCTTGCCTTGTCCAATAAGTCTTCTTAAAGTAGGCTCTCCTTTACGTGTGAAAAAGTAGTTTTATGTATCTCGGTCAGTCTTTCTGATAAATATAGCTTTGGTATACACGTACTGTGAAAATACACTCTCCGGATCACAAATACCTCTTCTCCGGGATCACGTTTGCTATATTACAACCTCACTACATACCTACAAGATAGACTGTGTTATCAAGTCCGTCAGTAGGTATAAAGCTGTTGAACAACGTGTGTAAATCATGAATAACGCAACTGCGAGTTCATTTCAGTTCGTTTCCCCTACAAATTGAAACTGAGACTTCTGCAGAATTTAGACTTCTTCTTCTGTAGAATACAGTTATTGGAAGGTATGGGCTTGCAGAGAGAGAAAGATAGATAGATAGAAAGAGAGAGAGAGAGAGAGAGAGAGAGAGATATTATTTTGACTATGTATAGCATTTGTTAGTGACGCATCTCTGAGGACATACCTAGTTACATTTTTCAAACGATTCTGAAGATCCCTCCCTGAAGTATATGTTTCCAGTGCGATTTTTTTTTTTTTTTTTTTTTTTTTAAGAAATGGCGCTGCAATTTAAGACTAAGGAAATGATTTTTCTCCTTTTCTCTAGCTGCTGGAAGATTATATCTAATGGCCCTTAGTTTCCTGATAAATTATGCATCGATGGGTTCATCATGTTCTTGCTGTATTAAATTGATCTCCATCTCTGCTTTATAGTGTAGTATGTTATGTCTGCTAAGGCTCATTAATTTATCTTTCAACTGTTTTTATGTCGTTTCAGTCATTAAATTTTGCGGCTGCAGTTGAAATACCATATCCAATGCAGTATTCTGTAAATACCTTGGTAAGATATGTTTCTTTTTAATCGTCATCCCAGATTGCAATGTTGCCAAATGTTCGAATATATTCCCAAACAGGTTCCTATCGAGACCTATAAGGTTCCTCATTCAAACGACCGAAAAACTTTTTTAAATGTGGCAAATGAAATGATGTGTTACTTGCCATTGTATCGCCTTCGTTAGATGTTTCGTTTACTATATCTGAATCTTGGTTTCCTATATTACTGTCTGATCTAGTAGTTACTGGCATTAATTAACATATAATCTATTTTCCTATCGAAGCAAAATTATCTATAATTAATATCTAATAAATGTCTTAAGTAGCAAAAGAATGAAATTAATTATTCGAGAAAAAAATCATTTGACACTTGGGTTTTTAGCCCCGTTAATTTCGCACTTATTTGCTGGTTTTAGGCTTGGCACACTTTGGGCACTTTTATGTTACTGCACACTAATAAATTTACACTTGATTAGTGGAAACGGCGCCATCCGCCACGTAACGTTCCGTTTTTTTTTCTTCTGGGTAATGCTTAGATAGAGTCGAAAAGATGCACGGGAATCGTGTTTTTTATCCATCACCAGTTTTGTTACAAATAAATATAAGTTCCGATAATTTAACAAAAGGAGCGTACGAGGGTACTTACAAAAATGGTGAGTTACAACGTAACTCTTATGACTTCTTCTTCGGATGAGATGCCTCGTAGAAGTGAGTTAGGCTAGGGGTCGCATCAGTCCGCATCTAACTGTATGCGTAAGGAAGACACCAGTCCACAACCAACTGTGTGTCGGAGAGGTACCAGTCTGTAGCTAACTGTGTACAAGGTTTGAATTAGGTCGCACACCAATCCGACAGATAATTGTGTGTGCTGGTTAAGGATAAACACATCAGTCCTACAGCTAACTGTGTGCTGGATTAGAAGAAGCATACCAGTCCGACATCGGACTGTGTATGCAGGAGTTAAGGTAGAGGAGAGAGGCAACCACCCATGCGAGTGATGAATTATAAGGTTGCGTTGGGGTTTTTATAGCCCTCCTGCGGTGTGGTCCTTCAAGCTCCTCCTCTATTGATGGTGGCTTAGTCTGTTGATTCTTTGATGAAACTGGTGGTATCGTCTGCTTATTTGTATTGCACTGTTTATTTACATTGCGTCACTTATTTTACACATGTTTACTATTTGTAGTACTCACATTACTAGAATGCTTAAACTGCGAATGTGAAACTCGTGCTCAAGCACGTGGAACATTACACTATTTTGACTAATTACGTACAGCATTTGTTAGTGACACATATCTGCGGATGACTTAAATTACAGCAACCCATAAATCTCATTGGCTAGAATACTTACTGCGTTTCGAAACTGTGTTTCAATGTTGGACTAAGGGGATCTCTATCCCTGAATAATTCTGGAAGAAGTGATCTAGTTGTAAAGTTGTTGTCCAACTTTTGTTTCAGTCTTTCTAAGCTGTACTCGGATTGTCTGAGGAAACAACGTAAGAGATTTTCTCCTGAAAACATAAACAGAAAGTACACAAATTATAGACACTACAAACAATTGAACAATTGACTGTGAGCTATAGAATATAAGTTAGGATCAAAATATATTGTATATGCAACATCTTATTGTATTCAATACTTCGGTGTTTGTTTAATATCTTTACCGACAACAATTCCTTTCCATGTGTAAGTTTAAAATAATTCGATTATCATATTCAAGGATATTAGTTTTTATGACGATGCCACTATTTTATTTTACAATAAAAACAAACTGTATGGCGTGTCAAACCCGTAAGTTCATCGCCACAGTAACAAATGTTCTCTATTGGATTCTATCCTGGATTTCTATATTAATACCCACAGATAAAATAATTTAAAAAAAAAACACGCGTCTAAGTAACCTAATTAACAATTCAGAGTGAAAACTAGACTTGTTCTCACATCTGTTGGACATGTAATACTAAACTGACTGTCGGCGACAACCGACTGTCGACGGCTACTAGAGGGTAAATAAAGGTCATTGGTATAGTCTAATTCGTGCTTCTTTCCAAAATACTCTACGCTTGGTCACAGATGCTTATCTGCTTTCAATGCTGATTTCATGATTCAACGAATGGACGTATTTTCACTTACGTCTTTTTGTCGAAAAGTAAATTATTAACTTTCCCGATACACAGTTTCGAGAAATGCGCTGTATATGAGAATAGGTAAGGCACAGATATATGACCTTACGTGGAATAAAAGTATAAGTACCCATGCATATATTGATGGTCTTATCTCAATTTCGATAAAAAGTGACTTACGACCCTTCGTCAAATTGTTGACGACTTGTGCTTTCAAGTTTTTATGTTTTAACGTAGTCATACGTTTTGTAGTGTTTCGACCAAATTCATACCACATTATAGCTCTCACTACTCACGTTTTCTATACATAGAAAATATTTGACAGTTATCTTCAGTGTCTTACTCATTCTTCATAATTTGAATAAGCATTCATCACGTCAAAATTAGTGTATTTTTCTAATACTCATTACATGAGTAACTATCATTTTTTATGAAAGCATAAATGGTGTCGTTACATGTTGTACTATTGGAGAAAAAATCTGGTTATTAGTTTTACAAGATATGCAATATAAATCTGATTTGCTATGTGAATAATCACAATTTGGCAGAACCTGATATTCCTTCAACTGGCATTTTGAAACCATTCTTGAAACATAAGAATCAAATCAAGACTTGTGGCCACAGACAACACTGAACGCAAGGAACTGGCAGACTTTTATGCAAATGTTTCAAAAACTTGATTTTTCAGCGGGTGACAAAACTGCCACAAGCTTATTCAAAAAAAATCCAAGGGTTGTGCGTTATCACCCTAGGATTTGAACATGTAAAAATAAAAACTATGTATGAGAATTAATTAGTCGGCTTCTTTGTAGTTTATATCGTCACCTTGGAACCAGAAGGTACTATATCCACTTTTGGGCAAAATGGAGGTAACACTGCAGTCAAAGACCTTGTACTGACAATGATTAAGATTAGATATATATATATATATATATATATATATATATATATATATATATATAAACCCCTTCAGAGTAAAGGGAAGAATGACGCAAGAATTCTACTCACAAAAGAAGTGATATCCATTTTGCGAGTGACTTTCTTTGTGTCACTATGGCGGAAGGGAGGATAATAATTCTTTTAATTTTATTACAAAGGAAACCCTTTTGGGATAGTGACACAAAGAAAGTCACTTGCAAAATGGATATCAATGCTTTTGTGAGTATAATTATTGCGTCACTCTTCCCTTTACCCGGAAGCGGTTTTCTACTAATTTACTATTACATCTGATTTTAGTTTGTGTGCGTAAGTTGTTTTTCAATAAAATCAAAAGTATATTTGTGCTTGCAATGTAAAAATCTGTTCATTTTACTGAAAAATGTGTCCAAGTGATATACGGTATTTATGAAGATGCTATTTTGTATATCTTTTTAAAGCTATAAGCATGAATTGTAAGTGTTTAGGATTTATTAAATAAAGTGGTTGGTGTGCTGCCTAACAAACTTTCTTTAAAATTGAATATTTTAATGTAGACTTTGCAACTAATTTAACCTAACCTAACTGAACTACCTAGCATAACTTAACGTAGCTAAACCAAATTAATCACTATTATATTAGCTCCCCGAACATATCTTTAGTAGATTGATATGCTGCTTGTATATGAGTGTAAAAGTACTACGTTCTCTTCCAGAGCTTTCGAGCTGTATTTCCAAATGTCAAAATCTCTTATATGAATTTAGATGTTATTTTTTTCAACTAAACTTGTTTTTAGACCTACCTCCATGGGCAAGATCTGCGTTTTTTTATTTCATTTATTACCAGTTAGTTTAACAGATGGCCAGGGAGTGTGTATTTTGGGGAATATTATGACTTATGATTATTGAACTAATTGGCTATTATTTTATTTTGTTTGACTAACGAGTGAATATTTTATGTAAGTAGGTGTAAGGCTCATACACTTGTGAATATTTTATGCCATACTTGAAGAAGGATGTAAGCTCGGTCGGTAAGTATCAGGTCAATATTCCTCCTCTGTGTAGTGGTAAAGTGGTGATCATGGTTTATTTCCCCTTGAAATTGTATTTGAATAGCAGTGATAATCACCCTGACCCTAGTTAACAATTGGGGTAAATTAAATCTAGTTTATATATATATATATATATATATATATATATATATATATATAGTAAATCACAGCTATATTGAATCCACTAGTGGATGAGGCCTCTCCCCGAAGGGAGGAGTTGGTCTACTGCTCCCACGCTGACCAGACGGGTTGGGAGAGGAGAGCCGACGCTCTCACTGTGATCGCCACTATATTTTATTCACAGCAGCTCCCCAATTGTCCTCACGATGCTGGGTCAACACCGAAATTTTTTGAGCACCCACCGGGAATCGAACCCGGGACCGCTCGCACTGAAGTCGAGCGCGCTACCGACTAGGCTACGCAGGATATATATATATATATATATATATATATATATATATATATAT
>JAGDQP010012738.1:23185-49521 GCA_022664845.1 Lepisma saccharinum
TTACTATAACTTATAACTTGGCACATAACATATGTTATGTATCTTGCAACTAACACGTTATTTCTAAATTATAAACGTAATTAACAACATATTATCAAAAATTATAAAACATAACTATCGTTCCCCATTTTTAAGAACTGACAGAAACATGTTTTTTCTTGTCTTTAGTGCATGATGTTAGTGTTCTATGGAATATTCGAATCATTAAGAAATACCTAGTAATCATAGGTTTCAACGTTCATTTTCGTTTACTTATGTTCGGTAAGGATGTTTTCTACTGGACAATTTAAATTACACTTTTCAGTAAATTTGAACCAGTGGTTCACCTAATGTAAAAATAGTATTACGTTTCCTCTTTTAGTTTTTGAAATGGGAATCTCTTAAGTTTTTTTTTCATTATTTGCTACATATAGATATTACAAGAAATCATAAATATTCTTTTTCAGAACCCAGGACATGTGACAATGTTTTCTGTTAAAGAAAAGAAAACTCCAACCCTTGCTCGTTCACGCACTCACTCTCAGAATCACCCACCGCCCACTCTACGTTAGTTGGGTGGCCTATCTTGTAGGCTTAGAGAAAAATCATGTATAACAAAGTCATGTAAACATTATATTGGCCATGATAGTACATAAGGAAAAAGTTACCGTCCTGAGCCAAATTGCGTAATAGACAAAAAAATGATATTGAGGCTATAGTGTGTCGTACACTCACTTGCTCTAGGGCTGATGAGGACAAAAGCGCGATTCCGGGGGGAAGGTTTTGGTTGACGAAAGTTGAGGCGAGCCCTCCAAATGAGGGGGTCCAAAATATTACGTTGAAGTCGGTTCTACGATTTCTACAGTGCACTGTCATTCGTTTCCCCCTTCTAGAAATGTGTATCTCCCTTTGGCAAATCTATTTTATTGATAAATCCCTTCCTGAGCGTGTGCTACAGTACTTATATCAATTACATCACGTGCAGTACCCCTTCCTTGGCTAAAGGAAGTTAATTCGATCATTGCTTGTATTGTTTCTGGAGTTTCGTGCATAAACTCGATAAAATACCATTTAGTAAAAAAAGGATAGAAAGAATGAAAGAAAAATGGAAACGTCATTTTTTTTGTTTAAGGATCATTGATCGTGATTTTATCATATACAAACATAATTTAAGAAAAAGAAAAATAGGCGACAAGAAGAACTCACGTAAAAGGAGGAGTAGACTTGCACTAGGAAATATATCTGTCAAACTGTTGTTTGGATGCAATTATTGTTTACCGCCAATATCGTAATTTTGAGTTTCTAATACAACGTATACGTATGGAAACTATAGGTGAGAGAGAAACTTCTTGAATTATGCCTGTCGAGATCGAAAACCGAGAATTAAAAGAAGAAAAACAATATTTGTCCAATTAAGCAATAGCGCGGAGGAAGGATGAGTCAGACAGGAGAACCATATTTGGAAAAGCTGAGTAAGGTCGCTTTCAGAGTACGCGCCGCGCATACCAAAAATCGTGCCGTTGTGCACGCGGCTTTCGCCGTCTGTACGTGTTTCGCCGCTCAATAACAAACGGGGAAAAGTTGTTCATTCATTTACGATTTAATCATTTTGTAAAGATGGAAGAAAAGGTTGTAGTATTTATACTTGCTTCATTTACAGCGCAAAAAGTGAAAGACCAGAGAAAGGAAATGGTTCACCAATTGAATACTGAAATAACTTTCGCTGGGGCTTTTGTTTTATTATTTAATGAGTTAAGAAGCGATGGAAGCAAGTCTTTAAACTATTTTAGAATGTCAATAGCTTCTTTCGATGAGTTCCTGAACAAAATACAAGAACAAATTCAGAGAGAAATCGCTATATCTCCAGCTGAAAGGCTTGCTGTAACTGTGACGCCGTCGACGACTTTGAAGGGAGTCGCACAGTCAGCGGCGGCCATAGACGGCGTAACGCCGCTCTTGAGTAGTGTGAAAAACCCCATTTACGTTAATGTTAATCATACAAGAGCGGATTCCACAAGTCTGAAAGCGGCCTAACTCTTCTGAATATACTATCATTAGTTTCTACTATTCCCTAAGTTTATTTTCTAGTACAGCATAAACTTTGTTCTTATTAGTTAGAACATAATATGATTTAGTGAACATTTTTAACGTTATACAAACATAGTTAAATTCTGTAACAGCTGGGTCTGGGGAAGCTTTCATGACTAATTTTTTTATGAATATACAAAATTTGGCAAAATCTGAATTGAATTTGTATTAAGATCATCATATGTGTCTTCTTAGACCCTTATCTGGCAACAAAACACACGTCTCAATGGGCCCAGTGATGAATCTAGGCAAACTTTCGGGGGGCATGCCAGCGAAAGTGTTTAAGTACCCCCTCGAAAGGTTTCATTAAAAAATATATAAACTTGTATAAAATTTAATTATTTTCGTATTTTCACACTGTTCCTTTAGGCTTGAAACACGATTTGAAGCTACTAATTTTTTCTTCTCTTGAGCAAGTGGTCACGGTTAGAAAAGGAGATTTTCTCCTTTTCTACCAAAAAAAAAAAAAAAAGTTTTAATAAGTTGGAATTGTTGCCGAACCTAGAAATTACGTTCAGAGGTTTACAACTGTTCTTCCGGTCTCGGCTTCGACATATAAAACAGAAATAGCGACGAAAAGGAAACTGTGGGTAAAGAAAACAGCAAACTGATTGTTGTCACATCTTGCCAACATTTAATGTGGTACATCTTGGCCCTTGGGATATATCTTTCGGTATAATTTGTAATGCCCTATTCTTTTCAATAATTAAGTGAACATCCCACGGATATGAAATCCTCCTTTATTCCATTATCCCGTATCCCTAACCTAGATACGTAGTCCGGACTAAGGATGAAGACTGATAAAGTGTTTTTGATTATGATAATGGTTGTTCAGTCTGGTGGTAGGTCAATGACTCGAAGGGTCCCTGAGATAATGTACAGTCAGCAGCAAAAGTTTGTACCGAACCGTAAAATTTCTTCTCCGAATTACTTTGGAATGGATAGATATGGTGACCGCATTTTCTCACCTCAGCAAAAATTCAGGACAGGTCTTAATAGAATCTATATAAACCATTTTTTTGCGGGTGGTTTGAGAGTCAATCAAGGAATAAAATTTCAATCAGGCCATAAATTTAGCATAAAAGTGGCGTTTTATTAAACCTATTTCGGTTTTAATAATTATAAAAAAAGAGCAAAAACTTCAGAACTTTAAATTTTTGTACTCTCTTGGTGTTGAGCCGTCAAATAACTCACTGATTTATTTCTTAAATAACAATACATTATTAATTATCACTATGCTGTTATTAATTACTTTATGACGTATTTATTAATTAAGAACTTTCAGCAGCACTACAGTAAAACAAATGTAAAACTTATGAGTACTTCAACTGTCCTTATCAAATGAAGTTATATACTATTTGTGTGAAATTCGAGACTTTTAATACCTTTTCCGGGACATTACCCTAAAATTTGGGACGTATGGTCACCGTATGGATAGACCGATTTGGATACACCTTCCTGTAACTTGAAGAGAATGTGATTTTGTGTAAGTTACATAAAACTGTACTCAAATCAGTCTCTTCATTCTCAAGTTATTCGGGAAAGAAACTTTAACACTTTGTACAAACTTATGGCGCTGCTTTACTTTTTGGTACTATTTTCGTTCATATCTTCTAATCAGTGTGTTAGATAAATTGTTTAAAATTAACTTTCACAAGATATACTAGAAGTCTGTCATACATGATAAATTAACGGTTCTTGTTTTATAAGGTCAATTGTTTATATACGATATACGATATATATATATATATATATATATATATACAATAAAGTGTGTTCTCTCCCGAATCTGGATAATGCCCCCCCCCCCCCGGATGAAGATGCCTTAATTGAACAATGAATGCCCACACAAAGTTACACAGAAATCGGCGCCCTTGGATGAGGGTAACGATAAATCAAAACTGTAAGTTGGAAGATAGTATGTTCTTACGCAATATCCAATACTTTCATTTATTAATAAATTTTAACAATATTTTAGTTCAAGTATCTGAAATGCGATTAGTAACAGTCACGACTCACGAGCATCAAGAAGGCGGTCAAATGGACCAGTCAGTCCGCATTTGAAATTTAGATAATATAATACGGGCAAAGGTACCCACCCGTTGGTGCGGGGTGAATATAATATGTTGGCAACAGTCATTGGACCTTTCAACAATACTCGCTCCACGTGGCCGGCTGCGCTCTTAACTTGGTAATTTTTGCGGGGCTGCGCCCCGTTTATCGTAAGCAGACTCTATGATATGTAGGGGAGACAATCAAACACTTCTCCTTCAGTTCAAACTTGACGGAGAGGAATGCGGCTTCTTGATAGCCCATCTAAGTGCTAAATCTGGACCATAGTTCTTCGAGTGACGCTGACAAATGAATCTGTTAGCAGCACTCTATGGATCCAGCGAACTATAAGCCCGATTTTGATGCTTGAACTTGCATTTGAAAGCTCTTTGCCATACTAGGACACACACACACACACAAAAGTCGATAGGACCTCCCTGTGGCCTCCTAGGGCGGTGCGAAAAAAATCAACATTTTACATTTCTGATGATAGCACTGATCCCAGATCATATAAGCTGCCGAAACTTGCGGAATATCTTAATCTACGCTTCAATGCCTTTCAAACGGTATATCGCACGTCAAAATCGGTGAAGCGGTTCAAAGGTTACGACTTTTTATAGACGAATCACAGAATTTTCACAAATGATAGAAACGTTTGTCTGTCATTCCGTCTGTCTTTTTGTTTTACCCCCAAATGGGTGAAACCGGGGGGTTTGGGGGTAATTTGCGGGCCCCAATAAGTTGGGACAAATCGAAGCTTATTTTTTTATAGGAGTTACAGTTTCGGAGATACATGGTCCAAAATCGACCTTTTGAATGAAGACTATGCACTTTTTTTAACAGACAGCCTTACAAAATAAGTGATATCACTTTAAAAACCCTTTCGAAGTAAAGGGAAGAGTGACGCAAGAATTCTACTCACAAAAGATGTTATATCCATTTTGCAAGTAATTTTCTTTGTGGCACTATGGGGAAGTGAGGATACTAAATCTCTTAATTTTATGTCTTTACAAGGAAACAATTCCGCCATAGTGACACAAAGAAGATCATTCGCAAAATGGATATAACTTCTTTTGTAAGTATAATTCTTACGTCACTCTTCCCTTTACCTCGTAAGGGTTTTTAAACTGATATATTTAAAAAGGAATTGTCAAAATCGGCTCAGTAAAACGGCCGGACGGACTGGACAAAGTTTGTGATAAATATTCCCCGTAAGGAATACATAGGGGAGGACACTCAAACACTTCTTCAGTTCAGACTTGACGGAGAGGAATGCGGTTTCTTGATGGCTCATCTACGTAATAATCCGGAAATACAAAAAGAAACAAAAAAAAAACAACAAAAAAACACAAGGTTAAGATTTATACGTGCGCTCCATTTTCTTCTAGGGAAAATTAGGAGTGTCTGAAACAAACCAGTCTGTGAAATGTCGCCTCCAGTTGAAAGCTGAGGCAATTTTCTTTCAGCACTCCCCCCCCCCCCTTTGGGGGGCCTCTATCCCTTTTTCGCACCACTCTGCCTATAATCCCCTTTTCTCCTGCTTTTCAATATTTTCCACAACACATTTTATCATTGAATTTACTTTTGAATTTCATCTGGATTGCAATTTGTATTATGTATCATGATAGTGAACACCTGTTGTATTAATGAAGAATTCCACTCCCTGGTACTTGATAAAAGTTGACTTTAATTGAACTATCTGCCAAACAACAATTGGTTGTTATGAATTTTACGTCAGCCGTGAGCCGAGTGCAAGATATCGTGTGGAGAGTCTACTACTGTATGTTTACTCCATTCTCTCCGTTTACCAGTAATTTCAGTGGAATCAGTTGTCTCCTGTTAGGAAGATTTCGTCATGCCGACTCAAGAATTCAAGCAGGATTTCATCGAAACTGATGGAACTGTTTGTTATACGATGCAGTGTTTACGATTCAGGGAATCACGTTAAATGGAAAGCACGAGCGAGACCGTATACAACAACATAATTCCAGTTTAAAGGAACAAAAGAACAAGAATCTTCAAACAATCTCGACAGCCTCTATTACGAAATGCCTTTAAGCAGTGTTCTTCGAATATCTAAAATTCAAAGGAATTTAACATCGATGTGTGTGCAGCTTTTACCCAGGCAGGAATTTTACTCTATAAGGTGGCTTAGCAACCCAGAGACCTCCCATTCGGACTGAAGGTTTTTATTTTCAGTCGTATCACTAAATGTCGAGATTGTAGCCTACCTAGTCGACAACCTTCCAACATCTGTATTATGAAATTAAATCGACCTAAGCCTGAGATGGCGTAAGTACATAAATAATTTGAATAAATTGAACGTCTGATCTCCAGATAGAAGAAACAAACTTACTTTAAAAAACTGAGAGATTTCTAATATTGTGACGTACAAGAGTTTATTTTTTCCTTCTTCAGGTGAATTATGCTAGTATGCAACTTAATGAATACAATTATCTCTGTGTCTATAATTTGTACTAGTAACTTTGTAGTTTTCAATAGATATACCAAACCAAATCTTTTTGCCCCTTTTCTCCCCTTTTTTGGTATTAGCACCTTTTCCCTCCCTTTTATCCTATGAAAAATACCCCTAAAAATACCAACTCTGATAATCAAAATCGGTGCAGTAGAACGGTCGGACGGACTGGACAAAGCCTTTTTTAGCAAATGTTTTTAATATATAGGCCTAGATGATCCACAACCTGAAAATCTATTGTAAAATTGCAATAAGAACGCGTTACAAAACTGCCCCACAAAATGAAGTAGATCTACGTATATTTTATACGAAATAAGAAAATTGTTTAACATTTTACCTGGCAATGACGTTGTACCACGTCACAGAAAAATTAGACCATAATGCGTAACGACGTAGTACTACGTTTTGAGATGACGAATCTAAAGTGGTTATGACGAAAGTCCTACTTGATAAAATGTTTAAGTTTAAAACATGACAATAAATGTTGCCACAGTGCTACGATTTCAACATATGCATTGTATAGTCATGTATTTCACTAGTATATCCCTTACAAGTCCGGACCTTTCTCGCAGAAACTGTAGGCTTTGATAAAATTAGTTATATCCACTGCTGCAATTGGAACACACAATTCATAACTCATTTTTTGTATTTAAATAGGTACTTCCAATGTCGTCAGTCGCATGTGACTATGACGTATATGGAATTTCCCGGAAAGCTCCAAGAGAAATTTATCGATTTTGCGAATTTTGCCCCTCCCTTCTGGTGGCCTTGCTATTACACTGATGGTGAAAAGTACTTCGGTTCATGCGTAATAATTTCCTCGAGTAATACAATGAATACAAATTCTGCTGGGGCTTCGGTAGTTTTCTGCATAAAGCATTATCCCGAAACTCAGGATAAAAGATTTTTAAATAAACTGATTTTTTTTTAGTGTGGATGTAAACGTGTGTGTGGTACCCCGGCCCGTCCGTCAGCGGAACTAGTTTACTGAGTAATGACACAGGTGGGCCGGGTTTCAACAGAGGTCTGGGTCAGCTCATCGACATACTTAATTAATTATAACTAATGCAATGTTTTATAATACACCTACATCTTTTTCCTGTATTTGCAGGAATAGAATGAATATCAAAAGTCCATTGTAAATGTTTGTGCTGTCCTGTGTTCCTCATTATGTTTTTTTTTATGTATAAAAATAATAATAATAATAATAATAATAAAAAAGGAACTCCGTCCAAACTCGCGGGAAAATGTGCCTCTGCGAACTTTGGTAATCCAGGGGCAGCCTGCACCAGCTTGGAGGAGAATAAATATTTTTGTGTGGCACTTGTGAAATACCCTAAACAATCTGAAGGCAATATTGCAAAGAGGTAGGGATGGAAAGTTGGTTCCAAACGTTAAAAAAAAAAGCATGAATATATAAATAGGAGAAAACATTGACGAATATTCTATATGCATAAAACTATTGCAGGAAGAAAGCAATTTTAAACTAAAAATACTAACGTCGTACGCTAATTGCCACATTTAAAATTAATATCTCACTTCGTCTGTACTTCAATAAGCTTACGAATGACACCACTCGATTGGGGCTGTAACGTACGTGGGGTGAATAGGGAATTTTCGAAAAACTTTCTGTTAAATAACTCTCTTTTTGTCAATTTTGTCCAGCTCCTGCGGCCCTTGTACTACTCTGATAATCAAAACTAATATTTACCCTATATACGTTAGGCTCTAACAGCAAGGAAGCTTAAAGTACCCATAGATTCTACCCTAACTGTCACACACAATTAATACATCATTTTGTTCGTATTTCAATATAGACTTTCGAATGACATCACTCACGTGGGATGTATTGCAAAATGGGGAATTTTCGGGAAATTTCCTACAAGAAAATCTCATTTTAGCTCTAATTTTGGTCCCCTTTACAGCCGTTATTGCACTGATCGTTGAAATTAATTTCTTTTCTTATTTTAATGCTGTGGTGTGTACGTAATACAAAAGTTTCTTTGCAATCCAATGATTGTATACGTCAATTGCAGAACAAAATAAACCTATGAGCACCCTATACACTGTATGAAATGGATTTAATGCAGGAAAGAATTTTTTTAATAATAAAAAAGCCGATAGCTCCTCCCTAAGTGTCTCATGCTTCCAATGCATGTCTAATCTTCTTTGTATTGGAACAATCCTTCCAGCGTCACTCGCATCGTTCTCTGACGTCAATGTGCAGAGCTATAGTGATTTTTCCGCATAGAAAAAACGTATTGTTTGCTCACACGCTGAAAAAGGAAAGAGAAGGACAATAGGAACGGCAGTTCAGTGTAGGAAAATGAGTTCAGATAAACATCTAAAATTGTAGGCTTACACATAGACATATGAATTTTGAATGGGGTCCAGGCCAACAGCCTTTTAGACATCGGTGTTTAGGATGACAGAAGTAATAGCAATTCGATTTGCAAAATCTCGCAAAATGACTGAAAATATAGTTGCATTTCGATAAGTGTAAATAGAAGGTTGCGGGATTAGCTTGAACCATCCAGGAACCTGCCATTCATTCCTTGAATACAGGGCCGGCCTTAGGGCGGTGCGAGCGGTGCCCCCGCACAGGGCGCCGAGTTGCAGGGGCGCCAAAACGAATATGGTAAAAATATCTTAACGTCCAACAAAGTACAAAATATTAGGCCCTACGTAATGCACAGGTGCTGGATAGTGGATAAAAACAGGGGGTGGATCCAGGATTTTCATGAGGCGGCGACGCAGATCTGAGGAACAGATCACTGACGGCTGGCCTTTTCCACATTTTCAACTACATGTATTTTCCTTGAGAAGGGAGGGCGCATCCCCTAATCTGTCATCGTTTCCAAAAACTACTGTACAGCTGTAGACAGATACAAAGTGGGCGTTGTGAAACGTCTTGTTTTCTTGTCGCCGTCTCACTGATTGTATGGGCTACTGTACAGGGTTTTTGGACGAGGGAGGTACAGTGTAGCTAAGCTAAAGGTAGGGAATATTGGAGATTTCTTCGTCACCAAGCCGAACCACCTTCCCTTATCTATATACTGTCGCAGCCCTCCCATTAGCGGCGCGCATGCCCATTTGTGATGGTGGCCGAAATCACAATCAGTGCTTTACTGTTTTAGTAAACGTGGTTGATACACTCCCTGTGCTGAAGCATATGACGGATGTCCAATTACGTCATGTCCTTAGATGGCGATGGTATGTTAATATGGAGTGCTGACAAGTGGCTGGATTTCAGCATTAATTTTCATCACACGTAGGTGGAATAAAATATTGACGAAATAAAGCTTTCGTTCGTTATTGTCTAAGCTGCAAAAGGATATATTGATTGTCCACTCAGAAGGTCTGTAAGTACTCAAAATCTTAAGTTTTATGATTACTGTCAAGTCTACCATGTCTTTCATAAGAGAGATACGGAAGAAATTTGAATGAGAAATTTTCATAAAAATTTACACATATTGAATTTCGAAAAAGTTTTGACTATATTATCGTATTGAAGTTCAAACACTGCAGAGTGAGAGTATATATTTATATATGTCGATATATGTACACAAATATATATTTTTATGCGATGAAGTAAGTGCCTTTTATGTGTTCGTATGTAATATATCGTAGTACCCGAGCAAACATTGGTGGCATATTTTGTTTATTTATGAAAACTGTGGAGCATTACTTGAAAATATGTGTATATGCAAATAAATTATAAAGATCAAGGAACAAGTGGCTATAGTTAATTTACGTCAGTTAAATAACATCTGTTCAGAATAGGTATGTGCATTTGTGGAAATTTCAGCATTTTCAGCATTCCACCCCACTTGATCTTAGTGACGGGAAGTTCGATTCACCAAAGGTATTGAACAAGGAACACTCGAGGAGCAGTTGCATAGTTCGGCAGACCTCCTGTAGATGTCGTGTATATCGCGTGCGAAGGGAAATTCAGTGCAGTAACCTTGGAGGAATTAACTTAGGAGACGCCCATTCCTACCCGTACCTCGAAAACAAATTGAAGTCAAAAATGGCCGCCTCCTGCATTGTATGTGTCGCGGTCCGCCATATTGCGTTTGGAATAAAATTGGAGTACTGTATTCATAGACGTGCAAATAATAAGTTCATTCTTTATGCTTTTTATGTGAATTTTAACATGGCTAAGAGTTGTGTTGCTTTTGGATCTACAATGAGGACAACAAGAAGTCTCGTAATGTCACATTTCACAGGTAAATGAAAGAAAAAGCTTCTATTCAAATATAAGTTGTTTTTTATACAAATTGATCGCAGGGAGAAAATTAAAAGTTTTGCTGCACTTTTC
This sequence comes from Lepisma saccharinum, assembly GCA_022664845.1. Classification (NCBI taxonomy): domain Eukaryota; kingdom Metazoa; phylum Arthropoda; class Insecta; order Zygentoma; family Lepismatidae; genus Lepisma; species Lepisma saccharinum. Next base: position 34,102 of record JAGDQP010012738.1, read on the forward strand.
ATTATGCTCTTTTTTGTATTAATTCGAGAATTCCAAGAGAAGAATTACTGTTCTGATTTTTCCTCATAGTTTTTCGTTAATTAGACGAAAACTGACTAAAGGAAATATCACTAGTATTCATTATATTTCATTAGATTTTGTATATTTGGGGGAGAAAATCCTATTATTTTTCGTTATGCAGATTTCGATGTTCACTTTGATGATATGTATACTCCTCTCTATGCAGAGCGATACAATATTTATAAGCACTGACAAATACATCTATGAATGTGTTTGTATATTTAATCACAAGGCCAACCCTTCACCCTAAATTAAATTGATCTACAATTCAGTAATATGTCATATATAGCCTTACACGTCATATGCTAGATGTATGAGAGACTAAATTGTATCAAATATTTTCGAAATGAACGAAGCTTTCCAATGCTATTCCTTTTCGCACGTCTCGAGAAAGCCAGGGGGAAAATCATGCATAGACACAAAATAATGCCGAGTAAGCGAAGGTAGGTTAATTAAAGACAGGTTATGTCTCATCCATTGCATCTTGCCATCGTCATATCAGACACATTCTCATTCCCGCTATCGAACAGCTGTAAATCAGTGGTAGAGCGTTGTGTTGCATTCGGAAGATCGTGGGTTCAATCCCAGCGACCTATCCTGACTGAGGTTTACCCAGGGCATTTCCTCAGTCACGCCAGGGCAAATGCCGGGATGGCACCTTCAACTTAGCCGGGATGGCACCCTGGCTAATACCTTCCAGCATCCTTGCCCCTCCCCTATCTCAACCTGAGCCATAGTTGTCCATAAACCATAAATAAAATTCAAGTATCTAATCCTGCTCTTTCGCTACTGCAAATAGTTCCCTATTCTCTTATATTTCTGCTATTTTCTCCATTTCAATATTAACGCTTAAATTTTCCAATATTAACGAATTCCAAAAACTCTTTATGTTATAATTTATCCTGCAAATTAGACCCCTCTACAGAACTTAACCCGGAAATAATAAAGCCTAGTCAGCAATTTTCTTCTTAAGAATGTTTAATTTTATATATATTTATATACATGTATATAAACTTAATCTAGGTATAGTAAGCGTATTTCAAGTAATAAATGAAGACAAATTTAATGGCTAGGAAGGCCTCTTGACAACATGAACCAATGGTGGTTTGTCTTTACCATCCTCTGGATGAGAAGTAGAGAATCCATGCCCTGGCGCGGATTTTGAACCCATAAAGGTGTCAGTCGCATTAGCAGAAGAACCCCTTAATGATTACGGCTACCCACGTGGCCATGGTGAATCCAGTGAAATCGACCTATAACTTTATTTCTTCTGCGTAATAATATCGATAAAATGTCACATTTACTTTTGACCCTTTTCTAATTTTTATTTATTTATGGCCTTTAGGCAGTTTTCACTGAGGTCGGGAAAGGGTAGCGGAGAGAAAACTCCAATCCGGCATTTTCATGGTGTGACAAAAAATTTTGAATCAGAATGGTCGGCCGTTAGCATAGTTCCCAGAACTTTCTGATTGCTAAGTCAACGCTCTACTAACTTAGCTACGGTGGTTTGGTGTTGGATGCCTTTGTTAATGTGGGCGATATTAAGAATTTCTTAATAGGTGTTTAATGTTACTTCCTCGTCATTTCATAAGTACTTATAAAAAGATCCTGTGTTATCAGCTTTTACCAGATTCTTTTAATCTTGGTAATCACCAGTCTTACACAGTTAACGGCTGTCGATATCGATATTTTTCATTGTACAGTGTTTATTCTGCTAGAATTTGCTCATTCACGCGCACCTGGAGTTAATTTAAACGCCCCCCTAATAAACAAATGTAAGTGTATTAACATCAGATATAGAATTTCACATAAATATTATCTGTATGATGTACACAATATGGATGTCGAGGTTTTCTTCCAAACGCAAGATGGCGGATGGCCGCACTGCCAGATTGACAGACGGTCAGTTTTAGCTTCAAGGTTTGGCAGCTCGGGCGTCTCCTTCTATTCTAATTCCTCAATGGCAGTAACTAGCTGTTCTCAGGAAATAAGTGAATGTTCGTGGACGTGAATTGTATGTTAATTAAAACACGGCCATTAACGTACTCTTTGATCATTATAATTTCGCTGATGCGTACGCAAAAATGAAGGTGAATGTATTATTGCGCATGCCTGTATGCATTATAGTCTGAATTATTTCAATTGTATTTGATGAAAATAAATAGCTCTGTTTGCACATTGTAAGGCAGTAGAAAGATTTCCAGAAGCGCCAAGGTTGCAAACCGATGGTATTTCTTTATATTTTTAGGCACAATATTATGAGAATTACTTGTGTTTAAGGTGCAGCGAAAATTATTTCCCGCACAGCGATTCCGTTGGTTGCAACCTGTGCTTTGTAAAAAAAAATATCGTACTTCGAGTATCATCATACTATGTAAAAAGTATCATACTATCGATAATTTAGTACGCCAACCGCCTGGATAGTAGTTTGTAATGTGCCGTACCCGTATTTTCACACATAAATAGTGTCTTGATAATAGTGTATCAGTGATAAAATGTATGAATAGTTGTTCTCTCAATGATACATTGTTGAATATAAAATTTTGAGAATAATTTCTAGTGTGCTGACTGCCTCGATTACAGACAGAGATCTACGAAAATTAATTCATTTTTTATCATTTTGTTCTATGCCCAATATGTTGTACATGCATTTACTTACGCAATGTCCATCCTCTTTGGCCTAAAAAACATGATACACTCAGTTTACTATAAGACATAATGAACTATCGTATCATACTTCTTTTGGTTAGAATACTGTTAGTAAATCCATGCAAAAACAAAATATGAATTTGGTCACTGCAACAAATCCAGTTATAGGTTGTATGAAGTACGTAACGTCTTACCGACAAGAAGGATTTTATGAGGCTGAGAAAAAAAGCAAAGACAGTGGCAGAGGCTTTAGATGTTGAAGCCGTTCGCAAAAGGAAGAAGAAAAGGATCTTCGAATACGAAGGATAGGACTAGGGAGTGCAGCAGACAGCCGAGGAGTGTTTCAAGATTGAGATTTTTTTACGTGACAGTAGACAAAGTGTTGAAGTCTGTTGAGGAACGATTCGAGCTCTTCAAAGAACACCAGGATTTGTGAGAATTCCTCTACAACCTAGAAAAATTACCTGAAGACCTATCGACTGACTGCAAAGATCTTCACATAGCAATGAAAGAGGGAGAAAGTGCGGACATAAATGGAGCGCAGCTCGCGGAAGAACTGAAGAATTTGAAGTTCATACTTCCTAAGGGACAAGGTACTCCTATTAAGACCAGAATCCTTTATAAATCAGAACCAGCTGGAGGATACCTTCCCTAATGTGTGGGTAGCTTTGAGAATTCTTCTTACCACACCCGTAACTGTTGCGAGTGCTGACAGGAGCTTTTCAAAGCTAAGACTAATCAAGACGTACTTGAGACCGACGATGGCAGATGAGAGATTGTCATCTTTAGCTATTTTATGGATTGAAAATGACGTTGCTCATGAGTTTAGACTTCTCAAACGTGATCCGGCAGTTTGCTCAGTCAAAGGCTCGCAAAGTGTCTTTTACTTAAACTTATAAACTGCGTAAAACTACCTAAAAAGTGGAACTGTGAACCGAATAATAGCGACACAACAGCACAAACTTGAACACCATAAGCTGAATGTTTGAAATTGAAGTCTTCCTAGTCTATAGAAAGTCTGCATTAACTATGTGGGATAGGCCTATTAGGAAAGCCACGTTAAAAATGCGCCCCAAATACTCTACCTCATATGTGGTGTGGAAACGAGTAACATTTGAACATTACGTTTTTATTTGGATATTTACTGTTCACTGAAATTTCAAGTTCAAGGGGGCGCCAAATTTTGCTCTCGCACCGGGCGCCATTTTTCCTAGGGCCGGCAGTGCCTGAATACCAGGGATGTATCTTACTAAAGAGTGATACAGTTTGGTCTTTTTAAAATTTCCTGTTGAGCATTTTTGCCAGATTAGATTTCTCGGGCGTTTTCTGCGAAAAAACCTTGACAACTGGAGGGGAGACCTTCCTAAAAAAATCCTGACAGTTACAATGTTAATAAAACGTAATTCACTTTCGTTTGGGGTGTAGGTTGTAGTTTTAACAGACTATTGTTTGACAATATTGAAATTCTAATTACTTCATATAAATATCGATAACCCGGTATATTTACCAGCAAAGCAATTCTCTCCAAAAATAATTCCATTTGACATTCTTTTTTTCACATTCCATTAATTTTAAATTCAAAGGGTTTTATAAATCTGACTTAACTTACATTGCTTTCTATAAAGTATTCCAAGCCATTAGTAACTTATAGTAATTAAAACTTGATTGTAACTTAATACAGTGAAAATTCCGAATAGCGTACACCCTTGGAATTTACAGAAACTATCCTCTAAATGAAAGTGTCCGTTGTTTAGAAATACGCATGGACTCTTGGCTTAAACGGGCATACGAATTTGGAATAAGAAAATGACGTACAAACTGAATTATTATACAGTACAATAGTTTTGGGCCGTGGACCAGAATAGGTAAAAAGTTCCCACTCCCCCCGGAATTTTCTATACATATAAATATTATTAAAGATTTAAAGTAAATGTCGATAGAAATATTTTTTCGGTTGTTTGCCAGAAATTCATTTGATCGTTAACGTCATCAATTTGGAGCACGAGCGAAAACGCCGACTTATACTTAAACATTAATATCTTCTGTTATAGAATTGGGACCAAATGCTGTTCTTGTGTCCAATTGAAGATAATTTCTTTCAGTAATTGAAGTATATTTAGTGCATATATAGGGGTAGCACCGCAAGTCCTAAAAAGGCAAGAAGTCAATTCTCTGGATTTTGCAGAAGTCCTAAATTGCACAAGTCCTAAAAGACGAGAAGCTTATTTTCTGGATTTTGCATAAGTCCGAAATTGCACAAGTCCTAAACTTGTTTTGTGGCGCTGCTATCGCGTCGCAAGACTGTCTCGAGCTTACATTGCTATAAGGAAATATGTATTAACTTGAAGATGTATCAATATTCAGGAGCCTAAATACCTTAATTTTGTTAACTTACGTGTGTGTTTGATTATCCACTGTTATTAGACTAAGCCTTTATTTAGCTCTTACAGGCAATCTTTATTACTAGATCATTATATCATTAAATGCCGTTGGTCAGGAAAAAATGTTGGTTTGGAGCCTTGAAATCAGGGAGAAAAGATGAAAGTCATTTTGTAAGAACCTTGTAAAAACCTCTTTGCAGCAGGTATGAGGCACAAGAATCTCACTAACATTTTATCTATTTATCTTAAACTAAGCTCAAAAGGTTTTTTTCAATTTTTCCTACCTTTTGTTTTTATATTATTGAACTGTTTTCAATTACTAAGTGTAATTTAATTGATAAAACTCTGTTGTCAGTTATCAATCATTTTAATTGAACAAAATTTCATACAAAAATTGTCATTAAAATAATATATATATAGGGTGTTAGGTCGGAAAACCGGGACAGGACCGGCAAACCGGGACTTTCGCCCCAAAAGGCTTCTGCCACTAACTGGGAGGAGACCCCTTAATTCCTCTTACTAAGGCTTAAGGGAACCGACCGGGGTAGACGCCTAATGTCCAGTCCATACGTTCACGTCGTGGGACCTGTTAGTACCCAAGCAACTGCTTGGCGAACGAACATGGATAGGCTGCTCACCAACCCGCATTAGCTGACAGCGTGGTGAGTCAAATGTCAGCACCCCTCCTTTCTTTACACATGATGGTACAAGTAAGGAAACAGCCTCGAGGACCTCACTGCCCAGAGGACGGAATGCATCTGGCAACGGCAGCGGTCAGTCCTGCAGGAAGTCAGAGGGTCAAAATGCCCGAGTTTGGACTGTAGACTGCCAGGACACCGACACGGCAACTCGAACGGACCTATACGTGGCGACTCTCAACTTGCTGGAGAGGACAAATTAGAAGAATTGCAGAATGAACTCAAGAGGATTAAGTGGGACATCATAGGACTATCAGAAGTGTGGAGGAAGAATGAAGAACAGTTGGAACTACCGTCAGGGCACACGTTCTACTACAAAGGAACAGAAACTGGAAAAGCGACAGGCGTTGGCTTTATAATTAATAAAGACCTGAAGTCACGAATCACAGAAATTGAAGGAATTTCAGATAGAATCGCACGGGTAGTAATAAAGATAAACAACAGATACAGTATGGATATTATACAAGTGTATGCTCCAACATCCTTACATCCGGAGGAGGAAATTGAAGACCTATACGAGGAGATCCAGAAGATTTTGGATAGTAGCAAATCTCATTACAAAATTGTAATGAGAGACGTGTCCGTTCTGAACACTTTCAAAGTCTCGAGTGATCACAGGATGGTGCGATGTAAGCTGAAACTAAATACTAGACTTGAGAGAAAGAAGCTTATCAGAGGAAAACCGCCACGTTTAGATCTGAAAAATCTAGGGAAAAACAGAGACATTTGAGATAGAACTAAGCAACAGATTCAGCGCCTTGGAAGAGTTAGAGAATGAAGAAGACATCAACAGCAGAAATAAAATCCTGACTGAGATAATAAGACAGACAGCCAAGGAAATAGCAGGCACCAGAAAGAAAAGAGAGAGCAAAATCTCAGAAGAAACTAAACTCTTGATGAAGAAAAGACGGGAAATGAAACAAGAGGAAAATTACATAAAAAGCATTGAATACATAGAACTAAATAAAACCGCAAGGAAGAAAATAAGAGAGGATGTACGAAGATATAACAAAAATCTTGTGAGAAATACAATCGAGGAGAACAAGAGCCTGAAGAAAACCAAACAGCAGCTCATGATAGGGAAAAAGTAAATAATTGCAGTTAAGAGACCAGACGGGACCGTAACACGAAATAAGGAAGAAATTATAAAAATATTTGAAGATTTGTACAGAGAATTGTACCACTCCGAAGAAGAGCTAGGAAATGAAGACTCAGAAGAAAATGATGTAGAAGTTCCAGATGTAATGAAAGAAGTGGATAAAGTAGTTCGAGGGGTGAAGAACGTAAAGTCGCCAGGAGAAGATGGACTCACAGCAGAGATGTTTAAATGGGGTGGTGAAAACATGAAAGAGGAACTTGCGAAATAATTCTTAATGTGCCTGAAGAAGAGAGAAACACCAAAATTTGGAATAATGCTGTTATAATTTTGTTGTACAAGAAAGGGGACAAAGAACGCGTCGAAAACTAAAGACCAACTAGTTTACTGTTAGTTCTATACAAAATGTTCACCAAAGTTATTTTGAATCGTATTGAACGGGACTTGGGTTTTAACCAGGGAAGGGAACAAGCCGGATTTCGTGGTGGATTTAGCACAATGGACCACATACAAACATTGAATGAAGTTATGGAAAGAACTAATGAATATGAACTTCCACTATGTTTGGGATTCATAGATTTCGAAAAAGCTTTCGATTCGGTCTCCTTGTCAGGAGTACTTAAATCACTTGAACATCAAGGTATCGAAAATGCGTATATCAAGCTACTGCGAAACATTTATCCGACTGCCACATCTGTCATTAGACTACATCATGAAAGTGAAAAATTTAAAGTTGGAAAGGGGGTAAGGCAAGGAGATTCAATTTCTCCAAAACTGTTTTGCGCGATCCTGGAGAGAGTGTTCAAAAATTTAAATTGGGATGATGTTGGAATTAAAATTAAATGTGCATATCTTCATCTCCTACGGTTCGCTGATGATATAGTCCTCTTTGCTTCAAATGCGGAAGAACTACAAACCAGAATAGAAGAACTGAATAATGAGAGTTCGAAAATAGGTCTTAAAATGGATTTAAGTAAAACAAAGGTCATATACAATCAACATGCTGCAGAAAGGGAAATAAAGATTAGCGGAGAGCCAATAGGCATAGTTGATGAGTATGTTTACCTAGACCAGCTCAAAACATCGAATGCCAAGTTTACTGATGAAATAAATAGAAGATGTAAAATGACGTGGAGTTCGTTTGGAAGACTACACTTTATTTTCAAAAGCAAACTACCAATGTGTCTGAAGCGTAAAGTTTATAATCAGTGTGTCTTACCTGTGATGATGTAAATCTGTGAAACTTGGACATTGAATGCGCAAACGACTCAAAGATTGAGAGGCACACAAAGAGCAATGGAGAGATGCATGCTAAGAATAATCAGGAGGGACAGGAAGACATATGAATTGATTCGCGCACAAACAAAGGTAGAGGATGTAATCAAGACCGCGAAGAAGCTGAAGTGGAGATGGGCCGGTTACATAGCTAGACGAGCAGATGGAAGGTGGACGACAAATGCACTACATTGGATTCCTAGAGAAAAGAAACGACCGAGACGACGTCCAAATGAAAGATGGGTAGATGAAATCAAGCGTTTTTCAGTAGCTACATGGATGAGGATAGCAGCAGACCGAGATATGTGGAAAGAAAAGGGGAAGGTCTTCATCCAGCAGTGGATAGAAAACGGCTGAAATGATGATGATGATATAGGGTGTTAATGAATAACACCAACAAACGTCTGGACGTGATTCTACATGACAAAAGAAGGGAAAATGTCTCTATCAACCCGTGTCCGAAAATTCGTTATTTATGAATTACAGGCAACCGAAAATGGAGATTTTTGAATTTTTGAAGTTGATATTGTGAAAAGTAGTAGCCGTGGACCGAATGTGGCATATTACCGTCAAAGACTCTTACCCTCCTCTATTCAAATTGTACCTAGGTGTAATCCGTTCATACACGTTTCTCAGATAAACAAACGTACTTCATATAATGGCGGAATATACAATCTTAAGAAATTCTTGCTCCGCCACTGGATAATCCTGACAAGTACATATTTGAATAAAGGATGCTTAGAGTCTTTGACAGTAATACGCCGTATTTTGTCTACGGCTACTAGTTTGGACTCTATTCAATTCCAAGAATTCAAAAATCTCCATTTTCGGTTGCCTGTAACTCATAAATTACGAATTTCTGGTCACGGGTTGATACAGGCTTTTTTCCTTCTGTTGTCATGTAGAATCACCTCCAGAAGTTTGTTGATGTTATTCATGAACACCCTATATATATATATATATATATATATATATATATATATATATATATATATAATACACAACCATATTCAATCCACTACTGTATGATGCCTCTCCCGGAGGGAGGAGGTGGTCTACTGCTCCCACGCTGACCAAAAGTGTTGGGAGAGGAGAGCCGAAGCTCTCAACTGTGATCGCTACCTATTTATTCAGGTAGCTCCCCAATTGCCCTCATATATATATATACACGTATATCAATATACGTATATCAGAATTGCATGTACATACGTTAGTTAATTTTTGTCAAATATATAAAAATTACATTCTCTGATAAGCAATCTCTTTATTTTAAGGCGAAATAATAGGCGTATTATTTTTTAACTTTTCCTTTGTACTCGTATTTATGTTTGAATGAAGTCGCCGTGGCTCAGGCGGTAGCGCGTCTGACTACTAATCAGGCGGATTACTAATCCCAGCTGCAGATTTTTCTTCAGTGCTCCGATACCTGGCCCTTTAAGGTGCATCAAATTGAGTACCAGAGTGTTCTTGGTACTCCTGGGCACCTGAGGAAGTAAATTCAGTCTAGCGTGGGACTTCATCACCCCTCCTTACTTCTTGCCGCAAGTCGAAAATATGTGGGACGCTATCTCCACATAGCTCATAGCCGTCCACGGCACGTGCCGTACTTATCGCACAGGGAACATCTTTATCTTTTCTTATTTGTTCGAAATGCAACTGAGCAGTATTTTGAAGAAGTGGATTTAAAAGTCTTGTTTAAAATTATCCGAGTAAACTCATTGAAAAGTGTGTACTAGGAATTAGTAACGGAAAGTTTATAATTGGAAAGTTTGATATATATTGTTCGGTGCCAACATAATTATGTGGATGAATGCAAGACCTGATAAGTGACATTTTCAAAACAGCTGAGTTACCCTCTCAAATCTTTTTACAGGTGCCCTGCCTAGCTATGTTCTCTAGAAAAATAGTTAGGGTCTATCCGGAAACAATATTTGGCTGTCAAAAACACGGCGTTTCTGTAAAATCTTTCATAATGGACAATGCTATCTCCTATCTCTAAACCTGTTTCTCTTGAAACTACAGACATGTTACTTGTCAGGTTTTTGAATACACCTACAGATTTGAATTTTTTCTTTTTATCATGGGCTGCTAAAATTAAATCTGTGATAAATATGCCTTTGTGATTCATTAGGAATGTGTCAATTTTAAAGAATCTTGGACTGGATATAAGACATTTTCTTGTTCAATCTGTGACAAAGTGTTTAGATCAGTTATAGGTGTATTGGTTTATTTTTTCATCAAGTTAACGTTCCAGAATCCAAAGGTTCACATGCCAGTATCCAAAGTTTCGGGCACCAGTACTGGTACGCGTGCCAGTTTGAGAAACTCACATTTAGTGCAATAGTGTTTTAAAACTGATACACTTAGCAGTGGCTAATTCGTGTTGGGATGGATTTACATTAACGTTTCAAGATACAAAGTCCTTATGTTGGGCTTACTTTTCTAAAATAAAAGAAAAGAAAAGAAAAGAAACAATATTTAATCGAATTCGGACCAATGGGATAAATCAGACAGCATTGAAATTTGCGTACCTGCTTGTGGTGAAGCTTGCCACTTACTATTGTTCTAATAGTAAACTTAAAAAATAATGCATCCCTATTTTACAAATGAGCCCTTTGGAGGAACAAAATTGAAAGCGCCATAAGAAAATTTCCACAGTGTATTGAAAATAAAATACAATGGTGACTAAATATTGAAACTTAGAGCGCTAACTTTTTGTTTTTCAGGAATACAGGCAGTTGTTGGATACAAAAAGCAAGAAGTTTAAGATGTAGACATTATTGTATTTTATTTTCAATACACTGTGGAAATTTTCTTATGGCGCTCACCATTTTGTTCCCCGAGGGGCTTAAATAATGAATTTTGCTAACGATCCAAAGGTGTCTGTGCATTTAGGGACACCAGTAAATTACTTTGTCTAAGGGACCACGATGATGTTTTGACGGTCCTACACAGAGGACAGGTAACATAGGATCTAATACAGTCGATAGCTTAATCCAGCACTGCTTACGTCTGAAAATATTTGGAACAGAATCCCATGCAGATGGCTAGAATATGTTGGCTGTCCGTTATTAAGAGTCCGCTATTGAGAGAGTTTTTTTTCCATAACATTCAATGTTATTCTGCCCGAGATTTTAAAACTGTTCGTTATTTAGAGGTGCCCGTTAAGAGCTGTATCACAGTATTTCTGTATGGCCTTTACCACATTTTAATACAACATTTATTTTCGTGCATTCTGTGCACGGGAAGTAGCTGAAGATGGTCTTATTTTCAGATACCATCACGATATTCGTTTGCTTGGACTGAGGAGAAAAATTCAGTTAGGATGGGAAATCATTTGATCTAAATTCAACTTGTTTCAAGTATCAGATGAGCAAGTTTCAGCTAAGCAGCGATATTCGTTACTACTTGTAGAATTATTTTTTGTGTATCATCAATAAATAAATGAATAAATAGGCAGATTGCAATTGGAAATCACATTGACAGAAAAATTATATCGATAAAATCCACGTACGTTAACAGAACAGCTTCTGCAAAACCTTTGTGTTAAAGAAAGTTAAAATTAAAAATTTGGAGTTACTTACAGTTACGAATATCTCGATACCAGCCACAAAGAATGACAAAATAATTCTTAAAAGTATATCTTAAGAAAACAAATCACTTTGATTCCAGGATCTCAAGGAATGTAAATATCACCTTCTAACACAGAAACATAAAACAACTAAAGTAAAACGCAAGTGATTTGATAGACCTTCAAGTTTCTGTACCAAAAAGATGAAAGAACTAAGGAAAAAAAAAATATATGACCTTATCGCCGTATGACGAGAGTTACTAACCACGGTAAAAAACAATGAGCTTGGAGCAAATGTTGTAATATCAGCTTTTTACTTCTCTTTTTCACTTTCACCTTGATTTGTACGAGTAAATTATACAGTAATAACCAGTCCCAGTTTTTAAGAAAGAAGGGGAGGTCAAGGTGAAGGTCATCTGCCATGTTTATTTTGACTACGACGAAATCTGACCGGCACAGAGCTGCAAAAATACGTCAAGCAAAAAGAGACCTTGTTAAAATTACTTGTTAAAATTAAACAGGGCTCGAAATGGACGGGAGCAAACCGGAATGCTGTTCCGGTTCGTGCTGAACCTTCTTGTTCCGTCTCGTCAGAAATGGCAAAGGATCGTTCCGATTCGTTCAATTTTATTTGAGATATTTCTGATTGGAGATGTGTCGTTCTCGAATCAACCATTCTTAAACTATTGTGCCCATTCTTAATAGTCTGAGTTAGTTTATTGCTTTTGCACTGAATGATTCAGCCGTAAACTACTTCTAAACGACAAGGAAAAGGCTGTCTATCTCGCATATTCCACAACAGCTATTGCACATAAATAAGAAAATCAGTATAGTTCAAACAAGCACCCGATGGTTCAAACTTAACGAAATCCGATACTTCGTGAACATTGCAGATGTGGACAAGCAGCGATGTGGAGTAGATGAAGTCAGAAACACTGATGATAACACTGATTTCTTCCTCCATTCCATCCCATGCGTGCAAGTCTGTTATTTTCCTCTTCCACATTAACATTTCTCTCCCCATTACCCAAAAGTATTCATTGCTTGTTAGTAAGTTAGAGACGATTACGGAACGCTGAAACTGCAGTCAGAACCCTTCTGCAGTATTCCTTTCTCCATGAAGTCTCTGTTTTAGTGCTTTTCTGACGTGTTTTCTTCTTTGCTTTGATTAACTTTTTTGAAACAATAAATCCAATACTTGATCATATCAACATGCACGGCAGTGCATGAGCCAAGTTCTTCACGTCAGAAAACGTCAGCACTGCCAGAAGCATGTTATACAGGAACAAGAGTTTATGGCAAAATCGACGATTTGGGGGCCCTGTAAGAAAAAAGATGTTAAAGATAGGAATATGAGCTTTCGACGTTAAGGAGATATGGTAAATATGTGCAGATGTACAAAATTTCATATTCGTATCTCAAACTATGTTCTAGTTGTGGACCCCTGAAATTGCACATTTTAGGCTAACTGACTAACTCACTCACTCACTCACTGACTGACTCACTCACTCACTCACTCATCATATTGTTTAGGGTGTTTGGAGTAAGCTAGAAACATGAAATTTTGTATGAAGGTAGAGGATGGTAAGTAGATAAAGGAAAAATTCCGACATTTTGAAAAGGTCGCCATCTTGGATTCAAAATGGCCGCCAAACCTAAAATTTCAAAGAATACACAGCCTAAACGACTAGAGATAGAACAGTGAAATTTGGTATGAAACTACATCATTGATAGCAAATTAAGAAAAGTTTTTAAAAATTTGAACAAGTCGCCATTTTGGATTCAAAATGGCCGCCAACCCTAAAAATTTAAAGAATACACAGCCTAAACGGCTGCTGCTAGAATAATGAAATTTAGTTTGACAGTACAACATTATTTGTAGATTATGAAAATATTACAAAATATCTCTAAAGACGCCATCTTGGATCCAAAATGGCGGGTGTCATAAATCCATTTTCCAACTGCTTGAGCCAGAGATACGAAATTTGGCATAATGATGTATTATCAAGAGTAGTTTAGGAAAACATAACAACGTTTTAAAAAATCCACCATCTTTGATTCAAAATGGCAGCTGAAATACCATTTTTCACATCGTTCGAGATAGAGAAATGAAATTTGGTATGACAGTGTATCATCACGAGTATGTCACGAAAATATAAGAAAACGTTAAAAATGTGTCCATCTTTTATCCAAAATGCCCGCCTAAGCCCCACTTTATAACGACTGAAGCTAGAGAAACGAAATTTGGTATGAAGGTGTACCATTACGAGTAGGTTAGAATAAATTCGGCTCGTCTCCCCTACTAGGGTACAGTTCCTGAGCCTGTACAGCTGGATCCTGATTGCGATAAAGGGGTGCGCCCCAGCGAGGCCATCTTGGAATTCTGGGGGCAGCGCCCCAATGAGGCGAAGCGTGTATATACATTACACAAGTGTAAAAAGCTGCGAAATACGAGCAAAAGCACCAGGGGTGCAAAATGTCCAGTCAACTCCTTCAACCTTAAAAAGTGGTGAAATGGAATATGGATGAGCCTAGTTCCTCGCGCCAACTTCCAATACTCCTGCGTATCCCACCAAGTTTCACTCGTCACAAACGTTAGCACTGCCAGGAGCATGTTATACAGGCAGAATGTGGAAGTTTCCCCATTCGGACGCAGCGCTCTGGAGTATGAGGAAATATCTGCATCATGGGGCGCAGTGCACTGCAGATTCTGGTTGTGATAAAAAGACGCAGTTCCTCCAAACTCCTCAAGTTCGATGCGCGGTCTGCCGTGGGATTCTTGGTGCAGCGACGCGAGCGAATCGAGGGGAGTATCAACACGTACGGCAGTGCATGCAGCCGAGTTCCGCGTGTCACAAAACGTCAGCATGCTATACAGGAACAAGAGTTTATTGCGAAATCAGCGATTTTGAGGTTCTGTAAGAAAAAAGATGTTAAAAATTGAAATATGAAATTTCGAAGTATGACGGTATATCATCACTAGTAGATTACAAAATATCTGCAAAGACATCATTTTGAATCCAAAATGGCTGACTTCATAATCCATTTTCCAGAGCGTTTGAACTAGGGATACGAAATTTGGCATAAAGGTGTATTAACAAGAGTAGTTTAGGAATAATTTACATTTTTGAAAAAGTTGTTAACTTGGATCAAAATGGTTGCACAAAAACTTTTTCCAAACCATTCGAGCTATAGAAACGAAATTTGGTATGAAGGTGTACCATCACAAGTAGGTAACGGTAATGTAAGAAAACTTTTTAAAAATAGCTTTCTTTAATTCAACATAGCCGCCCAAATACCATTTTCCAAACCACTGAAGCTAGAGAAACGAAATTTGGTATGAAGGTGTACCATCACGAAAATGTTTCAATAAATGGATCAAACCACAGCTATGAGCGTGCAGCCCCCGAGGCGATATGGGAAAAGGTCTGCACAGCATGGGGGGCTGTCCCCAGAAAGTCTGATCACAATAAAGGGGGCGTAGCCCTAAAAATTTGAAGTTGGGGCTCACACGGAATTCTGTCGCAGACACGCAGCGAGGCGAACCCAGTATATATATACACGTATAAAAAGCTGTGAAATCCGAGCAAAACACCAGATGATGTACGAGCCTTAGGGTTGGTGGTGGTGGATTTTAGGGCCACCAGCAGGAAGCAAATTTGCTGTATCATCACAAGTAGGTTACAATAA
>JAGDQP010012739.1:0-15083 GCA_022664845.1 Lepisma saccharinum
ACCGCCGGTAATTAAACGTCACTAAAATCTTCGCGTTTAGAAAAACCGTGACATTTAATTAGAGGCGGGTAGTAGGCCGTGTCCGCCGCATCATTAAGCATTTTCAGGTCAGTGTCACATGCTACAGACGCTTAGAGGAAAACGTACCTTAAGTAACACATACAGCGGGGGATTTTTTATTTTTTCTATTTCGTTACGAGTTAAATTTTAATAACAATTATTCTAACGATACTCAAGTATAGATGGTGATATTCAGGATTATGAATGAAAGTAATAAATGTCAAGGACTATTGAAGTTAAATATGTTTGAGGAAGAAATGTTAAGAGAGTTGAATGTGAGAAATTAAGATATGATAAACAGTTGCTGATTGCTTCTTTGAATTTAAACAACAAATCTATTATAGGTTCAAAATAGTTTAAACCATATCTATATATAGTTTTCTAGGTAGTTCTCTTAGATTTTATGTTAATTTTAATAATATTTTGTGCATGAAAATGCATTAATTATTATGAACTTTAAATTTAGGACACGTAGCATTAAAAGCTGAGCTTAATTTTTAGGCGCTGAATGAACAGAATTTTTAGTCTGCTCCTGCAGCTCGGGTCTGTAATTCCACGTCTTGGATTTTCAAGGCTGGGAAAATTGGGAACTACACTGTCCTGTAGTGATTGGATCAACATTAGAGAGCTTTGGCCCCAAAAGTTCCCAAACGGTATGTGTTCAATAAGAACTAGAGACGGGTGTATGGGGGGCATTACTGGCCTTCGGACGCCCAGCGTACAGCGTGGGATGCCTATGACCATGACATATTTAAATCAAAAGTGTTGCTCAGAAACCATCTATCTAAAATTAGTAAAAATTCCATTTCATAAAGAAAAGAGTGTCACAAAATTTAATTATTTTCAGGATTTGTTCCTTAGATAGGACGTATGAAACTAAACCGTGCGGCCGTAGCTTACTTGGTAGATCAATGCCTTCGCATTCAGGAGGTTCTAAGTTTGATACCAGCGGACAACCATTCTGACTGAGGGCTTTCCTTAGTCGCATCAGACAAATTCCCGAATGGTACCTTTAACTTAGGCCTTAGTTGACTCCTCTCCATATTATTTCCTTAACTCATCCCGCCCTGAACCATAGATGCTGAAGGACCATAAATAAAATAAAATTCAAATGAAATAAGACAAAATAATTTTGAAAATTTCGTATCTTTGTCTATATTTTGATATTTTGTGTACTTGACTAGCAACACCTTTTATTTTCAGTAGAGCATCCACATTAAGATGTTTATAGTCATACGCCCATTTTTGGGCCAATTCGTCTCCTAATGAGATATGTTGTAATGAGATTTATCTATTTGAAAAATTCTTGTCTCGTTTCTCCTCTGGTGACAAAAATCAATAATGAACGTGCAAGAAACAAACAGATGACTTAGCAACATACAAGTACCTTGAAGCTGGTTTGGGAGGGTGTTCAGCACCTTCAAGGGTGTCCGTGGTTTCTCTGGGTGTAAAATTTACGTAAATCACATATAATTTTGCAATACATTATACTAATTTTACCAAAACATCCGAATTTCGGGGGGCGGTAAATCAGGTTGCAGACAGATGAGTCTGATCCTGACAAGGAGAGTTCGAACGGGTCGAGTTAGTTGGTGCCAGAGGATGGGACATTCCATTTCTGAAGTTGCGCCGACATTCCGTGATCCACGGTGAATAGAATTAACCAAATGACAATATGTCATTTTATTCTAACTAATAAAAATACATAAAACAAAACAAACTTCAGTTTCTTGCTTTTCTGTTTTGATCACACAGCACACCACGCTAAGATCAACGAACGTTCAAACATTACACACACACAAGCTGCGCGCGCCCCACAACCACACAAGATGGCCGCCTTATGTAAACGTACCAGTCAAGAAAGGAGACACTAGCTCCAGATTTTATTTAAAGCGGAGAACTACTATAGATTAACTGGAAGTACCAGAAATGACACAGACTCCTCCCGTTGAAATGTAGCAATTTCAATAAATCAAATATAAAACAAAAGTAATTTTCAGTTATCATCCTGGAGTGATATTAAACATGCTTGACCTAATATTTTTTAAAATAAAGAAACAAGGGTCCAATTGCATGGTCTAAAATGTTTATATTGGTGGGCGTGTACGTTTTTGGGATACACAAATCACCGTTTAACACAATAACACCAACACATCAGTGTTTCAGAAGCGAGTAAGGCTGCTAAAATTATATAATCCTCCAAGTTACGTAGTTATCACTATCACTATTTCTACATTTCTTGATTCTATGCCAACTTGTTTTAATAGAATGATACATTTCACAATATGTTACACAAAAAATCAAATAGGTTTCACTTCAACACATTTTGTTACTGCGTCCTTGTTTCATTTTTTTTGCGGGTGCAACAGGTGAATCCACAAATTGAGCTATCACATTTTCACTAGTGCTGCATTGCACGAATTTGAGTTAGGTGTCCAGAGGTAAAACTGCAAGCTTTACTATATAGGATGTTTGTACTCCCCATCCTTAGTAATCACGTTAACTCGCACTTTCTGGTCTGGACCAGGATGAACATTTCTGACCCTGGCTAACTTCCACTGTTGAGGACGAAGGTTATCTTCTTTCAATATCACAAGATCACCAACGTTGACGTTGTTTTGCACTGTTCGCCACTTTGATCGCTGCTGTCAAGTATTTGGACCATCTTTTCGGGAAATGTTGCACCAATACTTGAGTGAGCTGCCATCTAAAGTGTTTAACTTGTTGCACGTAAAATCTTGAGTGGGTACGGATATGAATGTATCACCAACTAAGAAATGAGCTGGGGTGAGAGCTGTAAAATCACTAGCACCACTTGATAGAGTGGTTGACGGCCGAGAATTGAGGCAAGCCTCAATTTGCGTGAGTGTGGTGTACACTTCCTCGTTCGTCAATGTCACCTTGCCTACAATTCGTTTTAGGTGATGTTTCACAGATTTCACAGCGGCTTCCCAGGTGCCACCAAAGCGAGGACTGGTTGGAGGATTGAAATGACAGTTGATCCCGTTGTTGGTCAAATATTCGGATGTTGTACTATAGTTATTGTTGTGAGCAATAGATTTCAATATTGCCTTCAAATCTCGGTTTGCCCCCACAAAGGTCGTACCGCAATCAATATACATATCAGACGGCTTGTTTCGTCTGACTACGAAACGTTTAAGTGCACTTAGGGAGGATGCTGTCGTAGTATCACTCACGAGCACTAGGTGGATGGTTTTACAGTAACCACAGTGACAGCTAACGCCGTCTATGCACAAATTCCGGTTTCATATTTACACATCTGGTAATTCAAATTTGAGTGCAGTTAAACAGAAAATAACTTCTACAAACTAGTTTGTTACATACTTGAATAGTGAATACCATTAATTTGAAATAAAAGTTAACAGAAAATTCAAAACTATGTCAACACACTTTTGGGACATGGAACTTTCCGAAAAGTCTATTGACATAGATGTGAAGTTTCTGTTAAGATTTCTTTAAAGATAATGGTATTCATTAATGACGTAAGAAACAAACTATAGTTTTTGAAACTTATTTTCTGTTTGATTGCACTCAAATTTTAATAATTGACGAAAAATGAGAAAGGCGGGAAAACCTACTTGGATTCAGCCTTAATGTTAATTACAAGTGTTTAACAGTCATGAATAACTTAACAACAATGTAAACTATGACAATAATTAAAATAGCGCTAAATATTCTATTTATTCTGTACGCAGATACAATAAGTGTCACAGGAGAGGGAGAGAGATCATCATTGCATGTATGAGGGTGAAGAAAATTTTCACATGTTTATGGACTATGCGGTAAGCCGGTAACATTACACATACAGAAAATTAATGGACTATGAATCTATCCTTCTAATTAGGAAAAGTTAAGGGAAAAATTCATAATCTTGATTAGTCGTTAACGAAGAATTTACCCGTGATAATGGAATTTTTGTAAGTGTTTTGGGTATCTGTCCCGAGGCCAACGGCCCAACGCTCTTGAAATCATTTCTATGTTAAGAGAATACTTGGACAGTTTTATTAACGATGTAGACCATCCCCGTCATCTTGGTACGCACTTTCCATTGATTTACATGAAAATTGTTTTACTCGTCTTATATATTTCAGGAGCGTAGTTTTTAACTTCTGTTTTCGCCTAGTTTCTCGTCATGTTATCTTGGACTCGTGCTATTTTGTAGAAATACAATATTTTACACACGAACTGCGTAATTTTCCCTTGACATATTGTGATTTATATAACAAACTTTTAATAATACATTATACTTATATATTTGAAGAAATTTCACAAACCAAAACTATACAAGAGTCAAAATAACCACCAAGACAAATTCGTGAAAGCGGAACTTGAATATTCTATTTCTGACAGGCATAAAATGAGTAAAACAATTCCCATGTAAACAATGGAAAGTGCGTACCAAGATGGCGGGGATGATCTACATCGTTAATTTGCATTCTTTAATTATTTGTATGTAGTCACCCTATATATCAGACACTACTTTGAGACTAGATTTTTTTTAGTGAACGGTTCATCCTCTTACGCTGTGATTCCGCCAAATCCCCCCTTGTGGGAGTGTCAACTAGGGTGGTTCGAAAATATCTAACCTTTTTCGGAACTCTATAGCGCGGAAAAGTGATCATCGTACTAAGAAGGAAAACAAATGGAAACATACCTGTCGACGAAGTGAGCTGTCAACAAAGTGGCTTATAAACAAAACGTACCTGTCGACAAAATGATTGTTGACAAAACAAACCGAACGCGTGCGCGGAGTACAGCTGCAAAATGAGCCTAAGGAATGGAGAAAATAGTGAAGGAACTGTTTCATTCAGGTCCCAGATAGGATGATTTACAGAAACAATTTATATTTTATTGCCAGGTAAAAGATAAAGTAAATTCAAGGAATGGCGAGTTAAATATTGTTTTAATTGAATCGGTAGTTGGAAGAAGGAAATAAACGCCAAACATGAAAAAGTCCTTTTTCTGCGTAAAACGTTGCTTATTGAATAGATACACAACGCCAATTCGAAGTAAGAAATTGTTTACACAATACGCAATTTCTTTCTTGGCACTGACACTATGAATGTATTCACTGAGAGACTTTTGGCGCTAAAAAACTACTTCCGCCGTTTTGGCATTTATTTCCTTCTTCCAACTACCAATACCAATTCAATTACGTTCCGTGTTCATCGAAAGGAATCAGCGACAATGCGAGAAAGGTATTTTGACATTAAATTACGTTGTCACTTATTTTACATGGAATTCCTTGTTTCAAAAAACCCAGACCAGTCTATGAAACGAAAAAAAAAAAATTGTCAAATGTTTATTACTATTCAGAAATCATGAGATCTTAGAAATCATGAGTATAAACTTCTGTAAATAATAAGTTAGACTTATACCACTTACATATTTTCGTTTACGCTAAAATTAATGTTTTTTTTTTAAGAGCACGTGATTTTGAACCCTGCCGTTTGGTGGCTCTGATGGCTACTACTGGAAAGAACCAGCGACTATTATTATTAGTATATCTTATTATTTAATGTAAGTCATGAGTTACACGGGGCGAGATAAAATCTATTCGCGGGCCACATTTGACCCTCGAATTGTAGGTTGGAGAATTCCCTTTTATAATATATTCAATATCTAGTTATGAAAGTAAATATAAATACAAATAATAATCTTGATTATTGATATGTTTTCGCACTTACCCAATAGTTCATGAATCTGCTATTTAAATTTTCAATCTCTATGGTTACGACGATTTCAACTATATTGTTGCAGATGTTCAGTAAATACTTTATTATATGGACTCAAAATAGGTAGAAAGAAAGCGAAAATGTAAACACATTGATTTGATTATTGTTAAATAAATTCAAACATGTTTCGCTTTCTTCATTCATTCATTGGTGATCCATCGGCGTTAGGATAGTTCAGCTGAATTTCATTTTTCACTTTCCATGTAAATCTTTTACATCCACGGAATAATTTGTCAATTGCTTGAATCATTTCTGCTTCAAGCATCAACAAATACTATTTCCTGCGCATAAAATTCTACTTCAATTTCAACCCATTTCCTGTGGATACAATTTCTTCCCAATTGCTGCACATTTCCTCAATGTCTGGAGCTGTAGGCTTATTAGACTTTATAGTTCAAAATGGCTTGGAGAGAACGTTCAGTGAATCTTCAAAGCTTCTAAAACTAATATTAACAGTACCAATAACATTCACAAAAATTTCTAGCCACGAAAAATTATGGCAAACTGTCAAATTCCATCCTCATAGCTACGAAATTTTTCTAAGTTTTCTCAAAATCGTAATTATTTGACTGACGTCCGTTTCTTTGATAATCTGGTCACCTCTTCTTTTATGTATACGTTACATAATTTAACTCAACGTTGATTGATTGTGACTGATTAACTACCCAATCCTCTCACACATAGGGACAGTTCAGGCTTGCAGCCAGGGGGGATGAGCCCCCATAAATTTTCCGTGCCCCAATTCAAATATTTAATTTTATGTATGTTTCATAAACCCAAGCCCTTCCCTAAATTTTTCGTGGACCCCTACTCGTTGTGGCTAGCAGCGGGCCTGAACGCAACACCCAGTGGAGACAACCAGCGGCCGCCACTGATCAAAGTTGATAATGTGAGGGATATCAGTGAATATATTCCATAGCCATGGTTACTACGCTCTTATCCAATTTAAAACCCAGGAGTTTTCCATGACTTTTCCACGACTATATTTATCTTATATACAGGGTGGACAAAAATTCATTGTCAAAACTCTAGGAAAGAAAAGTTTTCATCAAGATAAGGAAAAAAATGTGTTTTTGTAATTTGTCGAATTCCGCTTAGTTTCGGAGCTACAGGATGCCGAAAGTGTGAGAAAATGAAATTTAGAGCTTAATATTTCCAATACCATTAACAGTAGAACTGCGGCGACAAGGTACCCCCAAAGACTTCCAACCTACTCTATCCAAAAATTTATATTTCGAAATTGTGCGATGGCTGCGCAAGGGATTCCCCAAAGGAACTAGGGGATTCCCAGAAATTCTCTGAAGTATAGGTAGGCCTAAATGTGCATGAATTTGACGACTTTCCAGCAGGTAACAATAGTTCGTTTACGCCACGTCGATATCTCAAACAGATTCCATTTCCCGACTAATTTTTGTAAGAAAAAAAGCGTGGTTGCATAGCCAACAGGAGTCAGCGCTATTCTCCGACCTGCAATACATTCAACGAACTATTGATTTATTTATTATCAATGAGAGAGTGTCATTACACACCTGTATGGCGATGATTAATCATGTAAACAGTGCAGTATAGGGTAATAAACGACCGTAGTGGTCAAGTGATCACAGGTGTCAGATCATGAGTCGCAGCTAGAGTTCCCCGTTTGAGACCCGGCCGTGAATCAACTTTGTGTAATTTGAAGGCACAAAACAAAAACTTAATGAAAGCAAGATGAGATATAGATTTTTGGTTACTAAAATGACCAATAAATAGAAAGTTTGTAAGTTTTTTTTTTAATCATGACAAGGGAATGTCACAGACTTATTAATAGTTATGAATGAAAAAGGAAAGAACTAAGAGACATTTTAATTCAGTTGACATACCGTGCACAATATTCCAAAAAC
Organism: Lepisma saccharinum; assembly: GCA_022664845.1. Lineage (NCBI taxonomy): Eukaryota > Metazoa > Arthropoda > Insecta > Zygentoma > Lepismatidae > Lepisma > Lepisma saccharinum. Next base: position 7,697 of record JAGDQP010012739.1, read on the forward strand.
ATATACGTCTGATCATCCTCTTGCATTTACATGTTGAGCCTATTCATCACAATAAATAAATAAATAAACGAGAATTGTGAAGTTGAAAGTTCAAGTCATGAAATTTGGAGCAAGAAATTCTGAAGAAAGATTCGTGTCATTCCAAAATAACGGGTTGTAAATAATTTGAATTTTGTGAAAGGAACTACACAAAAACAGAGATGTAAAGTTATACATCTTCTTCTTATACAGAGTATTACTTAAAATAATTCTTTGATGATTAGGAAGATGAAATGAAGTTGAATAGGCAGCAATGTTCAAACCAAAACTTTAATTATGTTATGGTCCAAAAGAATTAAGATTTTTTGTGAGTACTGAGTAAATGCTGGGTTCAATTAATTAATTTTAAGTACCTTTCTAGAAATATGTTCGTCTGCACGTGGATCTACAGAACCGAAACCGTTCCAAACAGAGGTTCTTTAAGCCGGATCTAGAAATTTTCCTATGGGGTAAAGTTAAATTTTGCCGCCTTCTATCGAATTTTAGCCAAACAACACGACCGGCAGGCGCGATGGCCACAACATTGTCTCGCATCACGTAGTATGCTTTTGTTACCTTCTCTGGAGTCTGTCGACGCATCACTATTACTAACTCCAGTAAGGCAGTAGACCTACCTATCTGACTTGAATCGCGGTTTTGAATTTTAAAGATGAAGGTAGGTTGTATGGAATAATATTAAAAAAAATGTCTTAGCGCGCAGGTGTTGAAATTTTGAACAGGTTTAGGTCAATTTCAATTTAATATGCGATTTTACTTCCTTTTTAGGAGCTTTTATTTTTTATTTTTAGCTGTTTGTCGCCCTCTAAACGTGCCGTCCGGAGCGCTTGCCCCTTTTGTCCCCTTAGATCCGGCATTGCTACAGATACTATGCATCTTTGCTAGGTACTATGCATTTGCATAATGGATTTAATCAAAATGACGCTTTACCTTACCTGTCCCATTCCTTCCCTTGAAAAATCGATGGACGGCAAAAATGATCTCCCAGAGTTGTTAAGGACTTAGGCATAACTACCTTCTCAGCAATGTGAGTTAAAGGATAACAATGTGAATGCTTCGTGTTTCTGTTCAATTTCGTATTCCGGCTACTTCCACGCGGTTAACATAAAACTGCTCATGTTTGCACTGTAAATCGTCGCTATACGACCCAATAATGACAGCCTCTCCCAACTTCTAAAGAATAAAACTTAGGATACCTGTTTTCAAGCAACGACGCACGATAATTTCTTTCAAAAAGTCCTAATTATTTAGAATCTGTTATTTTGGAATCAAACAAATCTTCCCTCCAAATTTCTTACTGCAAATCTGAATACCTGGTTTCAACTTAAGACGCAACCGGACTCCACCATTCTCGTTTTTTTTTTTTTTGTGTGTGTGTGTGTGTGTGTGATGAATATGCAGATCTCAACATGTTCAGGTTCCAAAATCCAAGCGTACAAATGAAAGAGGATGATCAGACGTGATGTCTTTGAAATATTGTGCACGTTGTGTCAATCACCTGAATTCAAATGTCTCTGTAACAGTCATGATTTCTTAATAATAATAACTTACAGACTTTCTATTTATGGGTCGTTTTAGTAACCAAGAACCTTTATCTCATCTTGCTTCCATTAAGTTTTTGTTTTGTGCTTTCAAATTACACAAAGTTGATTCACAGCCGGGACTCAAACGGGGAACTCTAGCTGTGACTCATGATCTGACACCTGTGATCACTTGACCACTACGGTCGTTTATTACCCTATACTGCACTGTTTACATGATTAATCATCGCCATCCAGATTTGTAATGACACTCGCTCATTGATAATAAATAAATCAAAAGTTCGTTGAATGTATTGCAGGTCGGAGAATAGCGCTGACTCCTGTTGGTTATGCAACCACGCATTTTTATTATTATTATTTTTTTTTACAAAAATCAGTCGGGAAATGGAATCTGTTTGAGATATCGACGTGGCGCAAACGAACTATTGTTACCTGCTGGGAAGTCGTCAAATTCATGCACATTTAGGTCTACCTTTACTTTAGAGAATTTCTGGGAATCACCTAGTTCCTTTGGGGAATCCCTTGCGCAGCCATCGCACAATTTCGAAAAATGCATTTTTGGATAGAGTAGGTTGGAAGTCTTTGGGGTACCTTGTCGCCGTAGTTCTACTGTTAACGGTATTGGAAATAGTAAGCTCTAAATTTCATTTTCTCACGCTTTCGGCAGCCTGTAGCTCCCAAAATTAAGCAGAATTCGACAAATTACAAAAACACATTTTTTCCTTATTTAGATGAGAAATTTTCGTTCCTGGCGTTTTGACAATGAATTTCTGTCCACCATGTATATTAGATAGATCTAAATTAAAGTAAGTGAATATGATAATTATGAAAATAGCTTATATAAAAATAATATTTTAGTGGCCTCCCCACGCCCCTCACAGCCACCCGATTCACCCATACATCTTTTTGTATAATTTAGAAAAACTACATTTACGATTTACTTTACATTTCCAATACAAAAAGAATCAAATGACGACACAGACAACACTTCTATCAGAAAAAAATACAGTATGACTCACTTAGAAAAAAACACGACTAACAATACATATTCTTTCTAACAGAATATATTTCTTTGAACCAATCAGCGAAAATCAAACTGATGAGTATACAGAGAGTAATGCTGAGCATAATTTTATGAACATTTAGAATAGATTGGCTTCATTTTGTAATTGAGCAAGCTCCTCGTCCAAATGCTGTGGTTTTTCGTTTTGTTTCTCAGCACATTTTTGGAGAATCGTTAAGAAGCTGAAATCCAATTTCTTCTTTGTGAGTTCCGCTAACTAATTTCCTTCTCTTTGTAAAGAAAAACTTTCAATTATCTTCTGTTTTCTTTTTAACTTATTTCGGTAATATCGTCACATGGTTCTTTTCTCATAGTTTTCGAAATTTGCCGGCCAGGTGACCGAGCGGTCTGCGGCGGTAGGCCATCGGCTCGAAGGTCCCGGGTTCGAGTCCCGGCAGGGGCATGGGTGTGGATTTTAACAGCTAAAGGCGAATCGTGACGGGCCTACCGGTAAGTCCAAAGGTACTAAACTGGCCCATATAAAAATACAGTTTAAAGTTTTTTTCTTAAAGGAAATTTATTTTATAATTAAAGACATTGAATTTTTTCTCGTTTTGCTCGCCACCAGTGTGACTAGCACCCATCCAAAAAAAAAAAAAGACTTTGTCCAGTACGTCGGTCGTTCTACTACACCGATTTTGATCATTCTATTTTTGTATTTCCGGCTTTATGATAGATGAGCTATCAAGAAACCGAATTCCTCTCCGTCAAGTCTGAACTGAAGGAGAAGTGTTTGAGTGTTCTCCCATATACAGGGCTCGAAATAGACGGGAGCAAACCGGAACGCTGTTCAGTTTCGTGAATATCTGGAACCTTCTTGTTCTGTATCGTCAGAAATGGAACGGACTGTTCCGGTTCGTTCAATATTATTTGAGATATTTCTGACTAGAGATGTGTCGTCCGTGAATCAACCATTCTGAAAGTATTCTGCCCGTTCTTAACGGTTTGAGCTGGTTCACTGTTTTTGTACTGAATTGTTCAGCCGTAAACTACTTCTAAATGACAAGGAAACGACTGTCTATCTCGCATATACCACAACAGATACGTATTCCACATAAATCAGAAAATCTGCGTATAATTCAAACAAGCGCTCGTTGGTTCAAACTTAACGAAATCCGATACGTTGCGGATATGGACAAACAGGGATGTGGAGTAGATGAAGTCAAGAACACTTTGATGACAACAAATGCGTGGAACCCGCGAAACGGCAATCACAGTTGACTCTCATTTCCTGCTTCATTCCACCCCATGTGTGCAAGTCCGTTATTTTCCTCTTCCACACAAACATTTCTGTTCCCATTACCCAGAAGTATACCTTGCTTGATAGTAAGTTACAGACATGTACGGAACGCTGAAGCTGAAACCAGCACCCTTGTGTAGTATTTCCTTTCTCCTTGAAATCTCTTTTTTAGTGCTTTTCTGACGTCTTTTATTCTTCGCCTCGATTAACATTTTTAAGTTATGTTATGTCGTATGTGTGATAATCGCTGCACTGACGCCATCTCACGCGCGAATAATGAACTAAACACCACGTGCTATAGTTGAGTAACATAAAGAACTTGACTGTGCAACAGTGTGTAGAAGAACGGTCTACTCCTCGTTTTAGAAGCGTGGCTTGTGCTTGACCATGGCAGTGTCGGAGGATAACACACGGCATGTCATTTAGTATGATTTTCACCAGAGACATCTAGCGCAGCGGCATGAAACATCAATGCTGTATATGGACAGGGTGCTGTGGATGCGCGAAAGTGCCAGAGATTTCGGTCTACGGACACCAGCCTCACCGATAAGCCATGAGAAGGGAGACCTGTGCAGGTGGACAAAGATGCCCTGCGAGGAGCGGTGGAGGCAAATCCAATGCAAACCGTTAAAGAACTGGCCAGCGAACTCCATGTCATCCATTCGACAGTTCATCCTCATCTGCAGGACCTTGGATACGTGTCTAAACTCGGAAATGAGTTGACATCTACAGTTCCCTGCTCACTCAACCGTCCCAGACGTGACCCATTTCTGGACAGAATGGTGACAGGGGATGAAAATTGGACCCTCTACCATAATATTACACGCAAACGGCAGTGGGTACCTGGGGGGGGGGGGGGGGCAGAACTGTGCCAAAACAGGATCTTGACCCCTGCAAAGTGATGTTGAGTGTTTGGTAGGATAATCCATTTTGAGCTCTTGTCACGTAACCAGACCATCAACGCTAATGTCTACTATCAGCAGCTTGAACGCCTACGGACTGAACGTTCCGCTTTGGTTAATCGCAACGATGTGCTCATCCACAGTGATAACGTGGTCTCACACACGGCAAGAAGGACCTGTGCTAACATAAGATCTAGGAATGTGGCTGGGAGAAATTCCCCCGCGTTTTCACCAGATCTTGCACCAAAAGACTACTGTCTTTTTCGCAGTCTGCAAAACCACCTTTCCGGGAAAATGAGGATGACGTGCGACGAACAGTGACCCAGTTCTTTGCCTGCAAAACCGGTGACTTCTTTCAGATGGGGATTCAACAACTAGTTGACAGGTGGTAGTGTTGGAGCCCATTTTGCTGACTAACGGTAGTGTTCAGGTAAATTATCGTTCTTTTCTTCACGGTCCAAAAATATGACATTAATTATGGGATAATCTGATATGAACTATATTTATTCTCAGATTCATAAAAAATGGCAGATGGAAAACTTTTCAAAGTCACAAAGATCTACAATATGCGAATACCGAGCTAATATAGTGTACACGTGTAGAGTATAATGCATGGAATATTTGTGTTAAATCTCTATCGAATAGAGATTTGATTTGGTTATGTTGTGCTACATATCGAACTTTGAAAGTGTATCCATTGGCCAAATGCTGAACCTAAGTGTACAATTAATTCGAAATTTTCCCCCTGATTGACATTCACGGTGACTATCTATTTAAATTTTAGAAAGGTTGTCAGAAGCGTCGTATCTAATTTATACTGTCATTTGATGTTTACGTAAATATTTTAAATATCATTAATCGTAATGCAGCGCATTATTTCATCGCTCGTTAGTCTCATTGGTGCTATAAGGGGTCGTTCAAGTATTACTTCAGCACATTTTTACTCGTTTTAGATACCCTCCTCTTCCCCTTGTAAGCAAAACCGAGCACATGTCCTATCTCTAACACTTGAAAGATCAGCAAAAATAAAGAAACCTTGAACCCCCTCGGTGCTAGCATAACTGAATGATCCATAATCATACACAAAAGACAACACCATACTAACTAAAGCCAAGCGTTCCGTTTCTTGAAAATTTCCATTCCGAGTCCTCCCCCTGTATATTCCTTATCGGGAATATTTATAACAAATTTTGTCCAGTCCGTCCGACCGTTCTACTGGGCCTATTTTGATCATTCTTATATATACAGGATAAGTCAAAATGATGGACCCGATTTCATAAATTTATTATGTGAAATATAATGAACATATCTTAATGTGAGCTACGCGCAAGGAAAGGCAAAAGTTCAAAGTTTAGTTGAGTTTAGTTTATGTCCCGCGTGGTTGCATTGTCTACCGCTACGCGGCGCTGGAAGCAGTTAACGAAAATGGCGCTGACTGGAGAGCAGAAATCGTTCTGTGTGCTGGATTACCATGTAAACAACTCTGTGATGAGTGCTCAACGGCATTTCCGTACCAAGTATGGCAGAGACCCACCTACTGGAAAAACCATTCGTACGTGGTATGAAAAATTCAGAGATACGGGCTGCATCTGTAAGCGAAAATCGACTGGCCGTCCTTCATCTGAGGAAGAGACAGTGGAACGTGTTCGCGCCAGTTTTGTGCGGAGTCCACAGAAGTCTACCTACCGGGCAGCGAGGGAACTTGAAATGCCACAGAAAACTGTATGGCAAATTCTGCGGAAACGTTTACAAATGAAATCCTATCGCTTGCAACTGCTACAAGCCTTAAGAGACACTGATTATGCTGCTCGAGCGTCTTTCTGTGCTGATTTTCTCACGTTAATGGAAGAGGATGGGTTCGCCGAAAGGTTACGTTACAGTGATGAAGCGGTGTTTCACCTTTCTGGAAATGTGAATAGACACAACGTAAGGATCTGGGGAACTGATAATCCCCACGCAGTTGTGGAACACCAACGCGATTCACCCAAGGTGAATGTGTTTTGTGCCATTTCCCCTGAAAAGATTTATGGGCCCTTTTTCTTCCTTGAATCTACTGTGACAGGACATGTTTTTCTTGATATGCTGCAACAATGGCTCCTTCCACAGCTCGAAGAGGATAGTGCAGATTTCATTCTTCAATTGGATGGTGCCCCTCCACATTACCATGGCAGCGTTCGGGGTCATCTCAATGAGGCATTGCCACAGCGCTGGATAGGCCGTGCATCTCAGGAGGATCGAGTTCTCATTCGTTGGCCACCTCGTTCCCCCGATCTGACCCCGCGTGATTTCTTTTTGTGGGGTTTCATAAAGGATCGTGTTTACGTACCACCACTTCCAACAACATTGGGTGACCTTCGCGCCCGCATCACAGCAGCCATTGCAGAGATTGACCGTGACACACTACACAAGGTTTGGCAGGAGATAGACTATCGGCTTGATGTGTGTCGTGTTACGCGAGGTGCTCACATAGAGCACTTGTGATGTGACTGAAAAAAACTTTGAGAGTTACCCTTCTTACCACATGTATTACATTCAGATATGTTCATTATATTTCACAAAATAAATTTATGAAATCGGGTACATCATTTTGACTTACCCTGTATAT